>JAIPRN010000736.1:0-68365 GCA_025469175.1 Geopemphigus sp. TES_GeoC_2020
TTTCGTCTATATATATATATATATATATATATATATATATATATATATAATACGTACGTAATAATATTACGAACCTCCAGAAAAGTTACAAACGCGAGTTGTAGCAAGTTCAGTTCGCCAAAGTTCCGTGTACTCGTGCCAAGTCTTAACGCGCGCCGTCACGAAGTCGCCATCGTGTCTTTTCGTTTTCCCCCGACCAATCATATCGGGTGAGCCGCGCGTAACCTTCGCTGTTGGCGATATACGTCGTCAACGTCGTCGTTATCGTTCCTATTGACGCGCGTGTATTACGCACCGGCTAAATGCACGCGGGCTATTCACCGCCGTTGGCGATGTCGCCCGTATCGACGAATCGAAATACGTAGTTGTTCGGCCGGGAAATCGCGCGTCTCGATGACGACGACGACGACACGAGTACGTGACGTGCCGGAATTCGTTTATGGTTTCGTTCGACGAAACTATTTATATAGATATACGTACAAATATATGTCAGCGTACGCGTCGACCGATGATAGGATCTCCGGACTATTAGACCGAACGACGAACGGTCTGGGAATGATTTGTGTCGCACGCGACATTCTCGACGTTCGCGCGTCACGGCCCGCCGGCGTTTCGTAATAACGACGTAAACGAACGATAATCACGCGCCGAACGTTCCGACGTAATATTATATTATCGGTAGTGGGCGCGAAATGCCGCGTACTAGAACGACACGAATCATCCGCTAACGCGTCGGGATCGATTATCTCGTATATTTTGCCCGTATTTTGAAACTTTCGATCGGTACACGACGACCACGAGATTTTACTGTTACCGAATGTTCCTTTCAAGCGCGCGGCCATCCATTTTCTCCGTCTTACGTATAAATCCGTAGGTACGTTTTATCAGAACAATAAACGTCTCGAATCGTGTCCGGTAAACGGACGAAATACGGGTGAAGATTTACGGGACTCTACGCGGGAACGACACGAAATCGAGGTGTTCTTTAGCGCGCCATTCTATTCTATTCGGAAATAGCGGAGGAAATATCTCCCCGTCGTCATTTTCGTAGGCAAATTTAACGATTTTGAAGCGAATTAGTTTAAGCGTATTTTAACGATCGGTCCTAACGACGGCTACGTACGAAAACGAACGATATTTATTACCGCGACGTTTTCGTACTCTTCCGGTTCGGTTGCGATAGTCTACGATTATTGTACGCTCGAAAACGACGGCGTTTCTCGGATATTTTTCGTTTTTCGAAATATTATCCCCTCGCCTATTATTAATTGTTAGGCGCGTACACGACCGAAATACGTATTTCGAAACGAGACAATCGTCGGTGCCGGACCAACGTAAATATCGGACGTACGTCCGCCGAACGTGTACCGAATTCGCGAAAACCGAAAATTATCGAACGTTATTTAATAACGCCAACGCTAACGTCCGTATAAAACGTATACAGGATGGTTTCTTTTTATCACCAGACCACCGTATACCCCGAGAAACGTAAATAATATTTTTGGTTTCGAAAAGTTTTTCGTTCGACGTTTTAATTTTTTTCTAATTTTCGTCCTCGTCCCGCAACTTTAAAAACGTTTCGACGGCCCAACTCGCGGTTTTAATTACGCATTCATTCGCGTATTTTTTTACGGCAATTGACGCGCCAATTTCGAAGTTTGACGAACATTTTCTCGGGCGTTTCAACGTGAATCAACGACGAAATGAAAAGGTGCCTACGGTAGATTTGGAAAATTTGCCCCGACCGAAACGTTTTATCGAAAATGTTTAAAAATCAAAATTAAACGTCCCGCCTAATCGACGTTAGTAAATGTATGTATCGTACGTAAACGCATTGTCGTCGAAATGTGAAGCGCTACCGTTTCCATCGAACTACGTAACAATCGACTTCCGCGATTCGTTTTATTCGATTAACGAAATATTCGTAAAACGAATATAGCGACTATATACACCCGACGAAGAATCGTTTTCGTTCGATTATTTCAATCGTTCCATGTAGCGCAGAATAAAGAATTACAGGTCGTCGTTCGAAAATCAAAAGCGTTTAAAGTATATAATTTTCAAAAAACGACCTATAAACAACCCGTAAACGATTTAACGACGGATACAAAAAAAACAAAACGCGGAAATAAAATCCGTTTACAATCTTGGCAGATTATTATATCCGTAACAAGGAAACTTAACGAATTCTCCCTCGTATTTAACGGGGCGGCACTGCTTTACCGTTTCCGCGCGGGAATCGGACAACTAACTACGGCGCGTCTGGTCGCCGCGAATCCGGGCCGACTTGGTTTTAATTGTTATAATTATTATTTCGTTTTTGCGACGAGCACCGGCCGGCGGCGGCGTCGGCGGCCTCGTTATTGGATTAAACCTTTATTGCGCGCAGTAATCTTAACCGAGGAGAGTACCTCTCCAACTTTGAAACGAATAATACGTATATATATATAATATGGCGTACCGGTCGCGTCGTGGCGAGTCAAATAAATCTCGACGGGGAGAAAAGACGCGAAGGATATAAAAGATCCGCCAGAGTACGTTATAAATACATATACATATTATACATATATACGGTGGTAAATTACGGGGAAAAAAATTAGGCCTTTTTGAGAGCTTCGAAATATTACGGTACATTGAATGCGCGGGTCGGCTTTTCGATAGCTAGTCCTGAACTAATTTTAATCACAAGACTTTTTATATATACATACATACTAGTCTGTCCCCCCTTCCGTCGCACCACTCGATCTCGGCCCTTTAATCGATTTATACGGCGAATACAAAGTATACATCGTACAACGCGAATAAAGGTTTTTTTTAGCTTCGCCGACGAATTAAACGTTATTAAATAAAGACCTCCCCTGCCCCCGATCGCGAGCACAATAATACCGGTTTTTTTCCTATTGCCGATTGTATTACGCGCGACGAAACCGAATAAATCGAAACAAACAACGCGGCTTTTAGAAGCTCAAAGCCACAACACTGACAACTAAACTCACTTTTCCTCCGCTCCCCAAAACTTACGTGCGTTCGTCAAATTTTAGCCCGTAAATCGTAATCGTATTCCGATTGAAAGAAAAACCCCTGTAATAATACTTACGAAGTTCGGCGAAAAAATTTCAAAGAGTTTTACGGAAAAAAATATGACCTACCGTTTTTAAATTGAACGCCTAACGACGAATGCGGATAATAATTCATTATATAACCAAAAAAAAAACCAGCGAAAACCTCAAATATATATATATACATACATACATACATAATCGACTTAAACGAAAGCATAAATGATCGTTACCAGATTCGTTTTTACGATCGATATTTACATTACGATTTTTACATTTGATACTTACGCGATAAAACGACAATCATAAGACCGTAACGTTTCGAAAATATTATTAGTCGTTATGCGTACAAAAATAACTTCGACGTATTAATTTAATTCGAACGATAACGTTAAAAGTCAAATAGATCGTCGCCTCGATAAAATCCAATTACGGCGTATGATTAGTTAAGCACGCGTGGCCCGCGAACTCTCGGAATCGTGTGTGTGCGTGCGCACGCGCACGTGCGTGTATGTAAATAATTGATAAAGATGTTTACGCGGAATTTAACGACCGTTATAAATAATCCACATAATAATATAAACATATTTGTTACGGGCATCGTGTTTTTTTTTTTTACATATTTTGTGTCGAATTGGGGCGACGGGTTCTCTACATGAAAACAAGCGGTCGCCTTAAAAAATACATCGACGTATGGTTAAATTGTATTACGTAGATCGATATCGCGTTTTATTTACCGACCTAATTCGAGTTCATCCCCCGGGGTCAATGTTATTAGGAACGAACAATAACGGATGTCGCCTCGTTGGAATATTCATATATTTATATTCGATACGAAATTACGATTTTGTTTGTCCGTTAAATATCTGCGAATTAGACGAGACGTAGACCGTCGCGACTCGGGAATCGCGGCGAGGTTAGGTGGCGGTGCCCCGTTGGCTCACTGACGGTCAAACGTATTCAATAGCGAAACTGCGTGCCTGGTGTTCGAAAACGGAAATTGTCTTTTTTCCCCACCCCACCACTTAATACGCGTAAATCGTTGTGTTCGCGCGAATGGAGAAAAATTCGTGAAAGCGATTTCCCGATGTGGACGTGGCGAAGAGAAAAAAGTGCCGAAAAAAGGATTTTGGAAAATGAATCGGAAAAAATGTCGGGACCAACGCGTGCCGAGAACGTGGAGAGTGTTTTTGAATCTGAGATCAACGTCGTTTTCGACGTTAAATACGCAATTATTATAGTGAAATGACGTTTTTTTTGGGGGGGGGGGCCTTCGTGTTTAAGTATACGTACGTCCTTTTCGACGAATTACGTTATACTATTCTCGGGGTAAGGCGCCGGCCGCGTTAACTTCGTATAAATATAACGGCGCGACGGGAGCGCGCGTGAAACTCCGACGGAGTTCGACCGTTTTCGATTGGAAGATGTGATTACGGTTCCGCCGGAAGCGGTACGCGATACAAGCGACGAAATTAAAAATAGGTCCGGCGCGTGCGCGTCTTAGGTAATTTCCGTACCGATTCGAAAACGGTTAGGTTAGGCACGTGCGCGCGCGCCTCTGATTTCGAGCGAACACGCGCCGGACACGTCGTATAGGACGCGCGCGTAGCTTATTGCGTCCTTCCGGGGCGATCGTTGTACTTGGGCGTGTGTGGCGTGCGAAAAACAATTTTCTTCCTCCCCCCTCACCCGCGAGGCCGCCGTACGACGAAAGCGCGTAATAATAATAATAATAATAAATTACCGGGCCGAAATTCAATCGTATCGGCCCGCGCACGTAAGTAATAAATATAACGGTTTCCCCGGACGTACGGGGCGAAAAGATAATTCGCGGTGTACGTCGCGCGCGCACGCAAAAACGAAACGCGGCGTTATTTACGATATTATATACCGGCCCGGCCGGTACGCAGCGTCGATAAACAAGAACTTTTCGTCCGCACCGTTCGAATATTTCGTTGTCCAATAACCGTCGGGCTACAGTCCGACCTCCGTTTTCGGCCGAGAATAAATCGAAATTAACCCTAACCAGCGAAACGAAGCTTTTAACTGTTGCGCCGCCACGTACATTCGTCGCGCAGTTGTCGACGTTCAACGCAAATAAAAATTCGACGGTACTCTCCCCCCCCCTCGGACCACCACAAACGAAATTGACGTTTTCGTGGATTTTCAAAACCGTTAAACGGGAATAGTTGAATTTTCGTACGTGTAACGGACCGTCGGAATTGTTTGCCATTCGTCGTCGAGCGCGGAAATTTGATATTTTCAAAAACGCGCGAATTACGCGTCCCGTAACACACCGGGAGCGTACGGAAACGATTTCAGGACGCGAGTCTAGGCGATTTTTCGAGTTCGTTGACTCGAAAACGAAAAAACTTCGGCGAACGTCGAAGGACTCGCGTCAGTTACGGTACGATTGGGTTACCGTAAAAACGGCGCTACACGTCGACAACCAGGAGAGCGCTCGTTCCGTACGAAAAAGCGTCGAAAACGAGAAATATATATCCCGAACGTATCATTACGGCGGCGTTACGTCGCGCCGCACGATGGTCGGCCGAACGCGAATCGATCGCGTTGAAAAAATACACCGGCGACGCGTCTGAATGTACGACGGCCCGTGTATTTATGACGTCCGTTCGTTCCACCGAAATGACGCAGAGTCGTCGGAATGCGTTGTCACGGAAAAAGGAAAGACGCGCGGGTTCTTTTCGTTTTTTTTTTTTACGTAAAAGAAACGCGCGTTTGTTTGCTTACGACTACTTTCGTACGCCGCGTACACGCACGTTTCGCCCGCGACGAAAACGCTTCGACAGATATCGCGTGTTTCGGCGATAAACGTACGACGGAAACGGCGCCGATAACGCGAACGGAATACAATCGACGCGGCCGATGACGGGGATTTTTTCGGTGTTTGTTTACGGACGGGCGATCTACGGACGCGAAACGATCGTCGTGTAATCGCGATATACGTCGAAAAGTACGGTGGCGGTGTGGGGAGGAGGTCCTAACCGCCGGCATGCGGGCGCGATTTTGATTTTCGACGCGAAACGCGTTTAACGATCTCAGGCCGAAACGTACGGGTACCAGAAAAAGCGTAACGAAAAGGTACGCGTCGTCGTCTTTAACCGTTTGTTCGTCCGGTAGACACATCAGCGTGTTCTTATAACGTTTATTATTTTTTAATTATTCATATATTTAGCTTATGCAGTCAGATAGCTGTTATGACCTTCAGATCGCGACCGTTGCCGGGCTCGGTGGCGGGGGCGGTGCACCACGCGGAATGACCGGAGCCTCCTTTATGGACCATTGTAACTCGTGGCCGACACGTGATAGCGCGGTGACACGTTCGTGCGTTTATAGAGTTTATTCGGACCGATCGATTCGAACAAAATGATACGTAATTCGGACAATAAGTAAAAGCAACCGTATAAAATATTATAAAAAATTCGACGTGCATGAGAACACGCGCGTCGTTAAAAGTGAATCGCTCAATAGTGTAAGTGTATTCGCGGACCGAACTATTACCCGTAGGCGCGCGTTAATAATTCGGAAGCGGTTAATAATTGTACGCGTATAGAGCTGGACGGAAATTCGACCGTTTAGAACGGACGGAATTTAAAATGTTTACAATTTTTCTGTTGTCGACGGACGTAGGTATTTTGGACGCCGAAACGAACGTTAAAACGTATACAAATCGACGTAATTTCTTAATATAGTCGACATCGAAACGTTTCGAATATCGAAAATAACTCGAAATAGAAGCCGAAAAATTCGTGTTTTTGGAATTTTTCGGTCTGAACAGGTTTGTTAAAAATACTCCCGATCTATTTAACGATCGTTACTGAGTTTGTCGGGTCGAAACGGATTTTTCAAAATCTCCGAATTGTTTTTATTCCGGGGCGCAGGAACGCTGGTTGAATGTAAAGGAGCTAAACCACTGTTGGCCCGCCCCCCATTTACGCGCCTATACAGACCGTATTTGTTCGTCCGGTATAATAATAGCGCGAAGCCGTTACGAATTAAAATCGATTCGAAGTGACAATTTCGTCGCCTAGTAATTCGGCAAATATTCGGATGTTTCGATTATAAAATATACGCGGCGTCGAGCTGGACGGTAGCAATAGTAGGACTCGTTTCCCCTAAACGACGAACGACGTTGGATACCAACGACAATGTACACACACGTATACGTATGTAAATCGACGCGACTAGACTACACCGCGCGACGAGACGCGTTCCGACGATAATTCTCGCGCCGGCGTCCGCGACACACGTTTCGAAATTTTGGACGGCGCCCGGTCGTGGTAATGATCGTCGAAATCGAATCCGGGACGCGAGTGTACGCGATAATTATCGGCTACGCCGATGGTGAACACCGTTCGGATACGTCGACGTCGTATCGCGAGGTATTAATATAAATATATATATATATATATCGGCCGCGCACACTGACGTTAAACGTTTACGCATTACACACGCATCGTCGGTCTAAAGAGCCGTTTGCCATGTACACATACACACGCTACACTCACACACACACGCACACACACATACACATATATACAGTGTCCGAAGTGCAAGTCGAATATTATTAATATCGCGTTGTCGATCGAAACAGTCAATTGTCGTCGAAACGTATAACGTGTGTACACGAAACCGTACGCAATTTAACGTAATCCGAACGTGGCCAACGGATATATAGACGTATATATAGCGCGTACCGTTTCCGATTGATTTTCACGCGCCCGTATATCGTATTATAATTATTCGCGTTTACCTCGATTGCGCACGTTGTACGACCGTACCGACCGTAATTCGCTTTATATTCGCTTTAGAACCGACAAATAATACAATATTTGTACGGCTACGTCGTGCACCGGAAATCGTACGTTCTGACGGACAACGTTCCGCCGGATAACGGCGGCGCGCCCACCAGCACCGGCGTTTCGTTTCGTAAACCGGCGCGCGGAATAATGCCGATTCGACACGAAAAGCCTTTCGTTTAGTCTACGCGGTACGACGATCGAGTAAAACTGCGACCGTAGTCGTTTTTCGCGTTACCTTAACGAACCGGTAAAATCGGATTCTATCGACGGCGCACGTATCGAACACAAATTCCGCGGCGACGGCGTAAAATTGCCGAAATACGCGTACAACGTGCCGAATTAGCGAACGTCTTTTAGAAATTCGTCGGTATCGATCGAACAACGCGAATACAAAGGCAAAACGTTTATTTATTTGCGCCGGCGTGACAATTTGCCGGTTTATTCGTTCTACGCGATTGCTTACGCGACATTATTTGAAACCGCCGTTCGTTTCCGGTCACAAAAACGTACGCTTTTAATACGACGAAACTATCGACGACGATGATTTAATCCCGCGGATGTGTTCGTAGCGCGACCGTATGAAATTCGCTCGAAACGTTATATTTCAAAAAGCGACGTACCGCGCCGAAATTCCGAGCGACGTTGTTTGCAAATACGCGGATATTCCCTTCGTTAAAAAAACGTCCGTTTTGTGTGTATTCCGTGGCCGGAACACGAAAACGACGATAGTTATTAAAACCGACCCTTGATCGTAATAAACGACCACGTCGTACCGAAAAACGTCGGGTTTTTATTAAATTCGAAAACGGGCGACACTCGAAAATTACGGACGATTTTTATTTAATAACGATATCGGTGATTATAGTGGCGAGTGAGTAAACGGTCGCCGAAAACGACGTGTTTGTATAACGGGACCGCGTTTTAATCTTCGTGAGAACGTTTTTCCGAAGGCGGCCCAAATTGGGATGGACGGATGGGGGGCGCCGTATACGCGTAACATTGTGTCGCGGGAAGCGTCAACCGGAATCGGGGAAACATCGCGTACGTAGATCGAAATCGTTAAAAACGGGAGAAATAAGCGCGTCGTCGCCTGAGTTACGCGACGTCCATTATTCGGCTGTTTTCTGGGACGCGAGGTACGCGTTGTCCCGGTGTCTACCCCCGAGTGTCGAGTATCGACGAATAAATGGCCAGCAACGTCCGATGCCGCCAGTTTGCCGCTTCTTCTTCTCGCGTTGCCCGGCGTCCGTTCGGTTTATGCGCCGGGCGCGAGTAAATCCGACTCGATCTATCCGAAAAACCCGTACAGTTTGTACCCAAATAGGAACCGCGGTACTTATTCGGACAGTATCCGGAGCTAACATCTCCGGGCGATACCGCGACCTCGACCTTAGTCGGTTCTATTCCAATACGTCCATCCCGACGGTGCCGGACGCGACGTATCGATTCGCCGGCGGGTCGCGCACGGCGCGAAAGTATTTTATCAACACGGGCGAACGAGCGTTTCCCCTCCCCCCCTTTGGAAAATACGTTCACGGTTTCGAACCACCCCGGCGACCGGACGGACACAGGGATAACAACAATTCGTCGATACTGGCCCGTTGGATAAGCTACTCCGGAGGATCGCGCCCGGGACGATGTCGCGGATTTTTCGAAATCCGTTTCCGTATCGCTTCTATACCGGTATACACGTATATACGAGTTAAACGCGCGCCTCGTTACAGTCCCGTATTCAATAATATCGACTTACCGAGTTTACATTTTTATTATATTATTATTATTATTTTATTTTATTTATTTTATTTTTATTCGGTTAATAATACCGAAGTTGTCGGTCAAACTACAACGCGAATATAACAAACGGTTATACGTAACGATAGTCACGCATTGTTGTCTGGCATTGTTAACGTCGCAATAACGTTCGTATGATACACGCCCGCGTTGTTTTCGTTTTCGCTTTTTCCTGGCAAACTATGTATAGCGTTTCTTAAACAATTTTCGAACGAATACGCAACGAATTCGGTACTCGGCCAAGAAACGCATTAGTGTCGTCCCCGTGTACATACGTTTTCGAAACGAAAAATAACGTACAATTAAACGAATACGCGTATACTTGTACGTAGTACTTTTCCAGCTAACAGTAATAACTTAATAGACGATTACATTGGCGATATGTCCGTCCGTTTTCGAATCGCGATTGTTCATAATTACAATTATCGTTATTATTGTGGTAAGCACCGGGATTCGGCAATTCGAGCTACGGCGAAGGAATCGTTGGGCGGGCGTTAATCGGTTTTTTTGTTTTTTCTTACAGAATGTGAGCCGCGAAATTTAATTGGCCTACGACGACGCGCGCTTCGTGTATAATCGTTTAAGAAATACGTGGAACGTTTAAAAATCGCAACGTCGAAATTAAGCCCTCGCTATTCGTCCCGAAATTCGCCGTCAGTTTCGAAATTTCGATAATTGATAGCGAAAAAGAACCGGACCCACCACCCCTCTCCCCGTGTGATGGCGTTTATCGCGGGACCGTTACTTTTAACCAGAACCGTATACGGATAAATATCGACCAAACTTGGTCAACCAAACGAACGTTTCGGGACGGTTGTTGTTTCGAGGAGCGTGCGCGCCTAACCGCGTAACAAACAAAGTCCCGTCACGGTGGCGCGATAGCCTAAAAGCGCCACGTGATCCAAGTGTAGCAGTAACGGATACATATCTCCGGAACACACGCTCTCGTGGTTTGACAGAATCGTTATGACAAATCTGACATTCACATCAGGTTGAAACGAAACATTCTTGTCGTTGTCGCGATTGGACGTCAATAACGAACAACTCGATCACTGTGACGACCGAATAATAATAATAATAATGGTAACGACCATATATATATATATATAATCCGAATCTCGGAAACGGCTCCAACGATTTTCATGAAATTTAGTATGCCGGGGATTTCGAGGACGATAAATCGATCTAGCTAGGTTTCATTTTTAGAAAACGTCGTTTTATCCGTGTTTTCAAATAATGAAAAACGTATTATGTAATAATATATTATATAATATTGTTATTAGATTACGAAGGTAAATGTCGCCACTATCCACAAGGCGGGAACAGCTCAGGTGGTAAATCGGGCGATCCCTAAGCCAGGAAGACCCTTGTTTATAATATAATGTTAAACTAATCGCACTCGTGATTTTTTATTTAAATAATCGGTTCATATTTTTTTATTATTATGTCGGTAAGATCGAAAAATATTATTCATATTTAATCAGTATGTAATTCGTATCTAAATATAATTTCCACAAAACACGATTAACCAAAAAAAAAAAATACCGATATTATTATATATGTTAGAGTTTAGGATAAATATATATATACATATATATATACATAAATGTGTTAGAAATTATACGATTTACGATATCCCTTTACTTCTGTCCGATAGAAAAACGTTTATCGACGTCGGTCTTGCGACCACCTTTGACGTAACAACGTAGTAAGTTTATGGTCCGAAACCTAATCGCGTCCGGAGATAATAAAGTAATTCGAAGCGAAATGTAAAAGATATCGAGTATCTTAAAGGGTATTTTACGTTACGACAATTGGTTGAGCCGCCAATAGTCAATACTCGTATCGCGGCATGTTTTCATATGGATAACTGTAGCTCGGTTTGAACGGTCTCCACCCGTAATGATCGGTTAGCAGCGGATCGGACACGACGTCCTGATTGTTGTTCGCCGTCACCGCCGTAGCTGCCGCCGTCGCCACCGTTTTCGATGACCCATTGTTGTGTTCTTCGACAGTCTCTCGGGGCTGGGCCGCCGCGGACGTTTTTACTAGTATCAAACATTGCACCAGACTTACCGGACAGCACCACAAATAAATCAAAATCTCTAAAACGCCCAGTCGAAATTTAAAACATTAATATATACACGCGCTGGTACATATATACACCTAACGTTCCCTGTTACGGGGTTGAGCCGACGAAAACGATGATCGCGCGACGCAAATCCGACAACGCGATCGCGACTAATTATCGTAAATACTTACGTAAGAAAAACACGCCGATCACCGAAACCAAAATGAGGAATAAAAAATCCAACACGTTGATCTTTATCAGGATCATGGACGTCAGTACGACGTAAAATATGACGACTAACCGTACGAGTTCGACGAGTATGTACGGTAGTATGAAAACGATTGAACTCTGAAAATACCGAACCGTCAATAGTGTGTCTCGAGTACGTACTTTAATAGTATTATATTCGGCAATCGTAAACCTTCAGAGCTCCGTATATTAACGCGACGCAACTGACCGCGTGTAGGGAAAAGTAAATCGTCACGTTCGTAATGTAAGCCCGTGGATCTGTAAATAAAACCGAAAGTTAGGGCGCGCCGTTCATTCGTCGTTTGCATAAATGACGGAACGAATCATGTACGCGTAACTGAAGACTCGGTTCCGGACGTTTCTATTACGAAAAACTTTTCCAAACGTTATACGGTGAGCGGTTGGGCGAAAACGAACGGCGCGTATTTGCCGACGATTTCAAACGTAAACCGAACAGAATGACGAAGCTATTGGATCCGTTGTGGCCAGTGGCGTAAACTAACGGGATAAACTCACCCCCCCTTCCCCTGAAAATGTTTAAGAAAAATTAATTTCTTACGAGACGTACACTTTTTTGTCAATAATAACGAAAAACTAAAATATTTTTATACTTCAATACGCGTTATAATCGTTAAAATCGATTAAAGTTTATAACGTGTCCTGTTTCGTTAATGTAGTCCAATTTATTTACTTAAAAATTGATTCCCCCCCCCGAAAATCAGGCCTAAGTACGCCACTGGTTGTGGCGACCGTATTGTCGTCGTCGACACGTACATGGTTTCTCCTGGCGTTCCCGTCGTTTACTGCAGCGTTAACGTTACATTCGTCCGACTGTTAATAAACCGTATACGCGCAATAGGCTTAACATCCGCCCGTAGTTCGTACGTTGTATTACGATAAAATAAACAATTCTAACACGGAATTCGCGTCGAATCAAAATACGGTAAAAACCTTTTTCCACCGCTTTCCACATATCCGTCGTGTAAACCATGTTGTTGGACCGGAGCAATCTATTAATCTCACGAGATACTGTATCCGTCATGTTTAGGCTCATTACGCAAACGATGCCGATCGCCGTCGATTGTATCTGGAAAACGTTGAAAATTGCTCGAACTATAGGCGTTATTAACGACGGGGACGGGAGGGAGGCGCACTTATTGTGTAATATTCGGCCCCAAAAACGTTCGAATTTCAATTATCGTCTTTGGTTCAAAGACAAAAAAAAAAAACGTTAGAAAAATCGCTTCGATTTAAACATATCGTCGACATCAACAATATCAATAATTCACGGCTATTTCGGTGTCGTCTTTTATCTTCATCTCGGGCGATTAAATTCTTGTCGAGTGAAAAAAAAATGGGGTCGTTGAGAGAAAGGACGGAAGTTCGCCTCTTTCCACTAACCGAACCGAAGACGAGCCGCGCGCGCGTGTTTACGCATAAAAACGACACAAAGAAACAACGACGACGGACGTTTGAACGGGCGCGCGTGTACGGTGTAAAGTACGCGCTAAAAATCTTATTCGGCGTGCGTACGTTCGCAGTTTCGGCCGGGAAAAGCTCCGCGAATACTCGACGATATGTGCGCGGTATAACGCCTCCGAACGGCTAACGTTGTGTGCCGGTTGGACGCAAAATACTTACCACGGATATTAGTCCCACGACGATGGTGCCGAGACGCAAGGGCAACCAAGTACAAAACGTGTACATTAACGGCATTTCTCGGTCGTACGGTGAGTTTTACATTATGCGCCGACACGATCGCTGGTGGTGTTGGGCTGATACGCGCGAAATTGACAATTCCCACTTCGACGTAGCGTTTCCCGTATATATGGATTTACCAATTATTTTACACACGTTACCAATAATGGACGACCAATTTGCTGATTCCAAACCAGATAATACGTGTGCGCGTTTATTCGGCCTGTATCTACGATCTACGTACTAAATTAATGAGTCGTAATAACCTACATTGGGTCACAAACGCGTATTTGGTCGATACGCAAAACTTTTACGAAACACGCACGATTAAAAAACAAAAAAATCACGTACGTTCGGTTCGAACGTTTTCAACGGCGTTATTGTAACGGGTATTTCCGATTGTTCCAAAAACATAAATATTTACGCCCGATCGTCGTAATAACGATTAATCGCGAATTACGAGGGAAACGACGAAAATCGCTAAACGAAACATTTAATCGCGTTGCAATTACGAAAAGACGTAACAATCGTTCGATCGCAAAATATGTGACCGATTAACCCTTGTTAAATATTATTTTGAAAACGAATTATTAGCCAGAGGACCTTATATTTCAGTTGATGGAACATTCTTCGGATTTAATTCGACTATATTTTTGCACCTCGATACTCCTACGTAAATGTATCAACGTAAATTTACAATTAACGTCAATCAAGTCCTAGATCTTTTGTTTTTATATACGTTTTGTTATTACATGTTTACCGCTTATTGTTTTTGTATCTGATCTTTATGATACTTAACAATAATACTAAAAATAATTTATTAATTTGATACATTTATTGGAAAACCGCGGATATTTCATACTGAAATAGAAAAGCGATAAATTACCGTTATTTTTATTAATCAAATAACAAACAATTAAACAATAAGGTTGATTTATTTTATATTTAAATTTAAAACTGAAAGCAATTAATTATTAGTAACAATTAGGAAACTAATGTATTTTTAAACAATATACACATTATAATTGTTGTTTGGGCGATTTAAAAATTGAACTAATAATGTTTTCGTCCTTGTTAACTATAATCACTTCACTATTTTCTTTCAATTTCCTGCAAAATTTAAACTGCAATTAGACATGATTTATTGTTGGAATTATACTATTCTTTGGAAATTCTACGTACTTGTTTCCTGACCATAAACCGTGTTTATTGACAAATAATAATATTATTAACGCTGGTAAATGTATTAAAGAAAACCTAAATAGATTACGTGAAGTTTTACTGTCAGACTTTTGATGAAATTTCCAAGCTACGAAAGAAAAAGAAATTATTTTTTACGTTTATATAAAAACAAAATTTAATAAATTACATACCTAAATACACGAAATAAGCATTTAATGGAGCAACAGCGATCGAAAAGTAAATGTTCGTCAAATCACATAACGGTGCTACACAACACAAACCAAATATCCCAACAGTGTAACGCAAAGCTGTTCTTCTGCATAAACCTTTATTGTAATATAATATAAAAAATATATAAATAATTTCTTTTAGATTATAAATATATATAATATATTGAGCGATATAAACCTGGATTAGTAACGGACATCATCCTGTAGCCAGCTCTTGAATAATCTGGTCTAAGATTCCACGAAAGTGCATTGAAATGAGGAAATTGCCACGCGTATAGTAAACCAGCGAGTAATAAACCACCAGGGTCTATTACTCCACCAGTGCAACCTGCCCATCCCATTAATGGAGGAATCGCACCAACTAGAAATACAACGGACATTTACAATTGAAACGATTAAATACGATACTAATTGTTACTAATTAAGAATAATATCGAATATTCAATTACCGATTGAACCAACCCATGTATTTAAAATACTTATACGTTTCATTGGTGTATATATGGATGTGTATAAAATTAGATTTGTGGCACCCAAAGTAGCGGTTATAGGATTCACGCCATAATATAAAGTTATTAATCCCAATGTTCCACTAACAGCAGCAAATGAAAGTGCGTGTATTGGTCTACAAAAATATATTTAAACAAATAGAGTATTGATTATTGTTATATTAAACGTTATGCTTATTTAAATCTATATCAACTCGATTATATATATTTATACGTGTTTTAAAATAAAATAGAATTGTACAATATGTCTAGGAAGTTTGGAAATATTTCATATATAATAATATATGCAAACAGCTATAACCAACCACTATATAACGTATAAGAGTGGAGGTAATTGGAGGCAACTTGTAGAAAAATATAGGGAGAAGAAGAAAAATCTTTGTATGGTGTTTATAGATCTAGAGAAAGCGTATGACAGGGTACCGAGAAAGGTTTTAAATTGGGGATTAAGAAGGAAAGGAATACCAAAAACATATATTAATGTGGTAGAGGATATGTATGAAGGAGCGTATACCAGTGTTAAAAGTGTATGTGGTGAAACGGAAGGCTTTAAGGTAAGAGTAGGTGTGCACCAGGGATCGACTTTAATCCCCTACCTTTTCTCGGTAGTAATGGATGCGGTTACAAAGGAAATACAGGGGAAGGTACCATGGTATATGTTGTTTGCGGATGATATTGTGTTGGTAGGGGAAAGTAGGGAGGAAGTGAATCAAAGACTCGATATGTGGAGATTAGCTATGGAAGAGAAAGGATTAAGGATTAACAGAGGTAAGACAAAGTATATAGAGTATAAATTTGAGGAAAAGGAACAAATAGATGAAACGAGAAGTGAAATGACAATAGATGGGGATGAGATAAAGGAGGTTGAATGTTTTAAGTATTTAGGGTCTTTCGTACAAAAGAATGGAAGGTTTGATGTGGATGTGAAGCATAAGATTAGGTGTGGGTGGATCAAATGGAAAGAAGCGTGTCCTGTGCGATAAGAGAATTCCAATGAGACTGAAAGGCAAGTTCTATGAGTGTAGTGAGACCAGTAATGTTGTATAGTTCAGAGTGTTGGGCGGTGAATAAGAAAATAGAGCAGATAATGAGCGTAGCTGAGATGAGAATGCTTAGATGGATGAGTGGGGTAACAAGAGAAGATAGGATAAGAAATGAATATATAAAAGGAAGCATAGGAGTAGTGGCGATTATGGATAAAATGAGGGAGAATGGACTTAGATGGTTTGGGCATATTATGAAGAGAGAAGATTCGGAAGTAGTAAGAACAGTTATAAAAGGAAGGAAGAAGAGGAAGAAGAAGACCAAAGAAGTAGTTAAACACAATTGAGGAGGATATGAGGATTGCTGGTGTGTGTGTCGAGGATGTGGGAGATCAGGGCAAATGGAGGTTTAAGACTAAGGTGGCCAACCCCAAATAGATGGGATTAAGGCGAGGATGATGATGATGAAACAGCTATAACCAACAATCACATTCTTCATACTAACTGATCACTCATTTTTTAGTTATAATTTTACGAGATTAATAGCTCTTTTTATGTTAAGAGGACATCTTACCCAAACGTATTGATACACACTGTTTAAGAGATAACATAGTTAATTATAAAAATGTCATACAATCGTAAGTTTAGTCAATCTTTTCAATTAATACAATAACCCTATTTGTTAATTAATAACAAATTCATTATAGTTGGCCATATTTTATGGTGAACACTTAGGTCTTTTATAGATTAGAATGATATACATTTTTTTTATACATAATTATGGCCATGGTATGTTGTAACAATTAAATAATACTGATTATCTTGACGACAATACACTCTACAATTCCATTACTTTCGGACAAATTAATAATTATCAATTTAACCTAACCAAATTTTTACTAAATTTTGATTCTGAATGTGATTTTTTTTCGAAATAACTATGTAAATGACATTTTTTAATCTAATAATGGCCTACTTAAATTTTAATTCTACCAAACCAAATGAATATGAAAAAATGGTCACTTTAAAATAATGCGAGAAATTTACTATATTACTAAATAAGTACTAAATTATTTAACCACTTTAATAATTCTATTGATGTACAAATTTAAAGTTTTAACAATATTATTATACTTGGTTATAATTATTACTTACGTTAATATGCCCCTAACAAGTACACGGTTTTTAGTCCTGGACATTTGGGCATCAAATGGTACTTCATGGTATTGATTAATAGAATTTGCTGCTCCAGATACCAGACCAGTACCAACACTGCAAAGTATGAATGTTGTTAAATCGAATGGACCAGGTGCCATTGCATAACCAGCCATTGTCGTCACAACCACCAAAGCTAATAAAACATTATGAAAATTAGTTTAGAAGATATAACACATTTTTGTATGACAAATATTTATACATGTTAGTCGACTTTTGCAAAGTTTTAAATAGTGTTGGTGTAGATCTTTCAAATTAATTCTCGCTTCCGTCCATTCTTTATTCGTATCAATTTTTTCATTGACGTCATTAATAGACTCTATTACTGGAGGTTGTCTAATATCTGGCAATATGGATAAAGGTTTGTCAACAGTTATAGTAGTGGCACTCATTAGGGTCTTTGGTTTCACTGTCGTCTGTGAAATCTATTAGAAATGAAATAATATAAATGAATTCGTAACCAGCTGCAGATACGTGTTATTTCATTATAGAAAATTTGTTATACTTGTCGTATAAAAGAACAAGTCATGCATGTATAGGTGTTCTTCAATTGATGGCTTTCCTGTCGAATAACTCTTACTAGATGATACATGGTGTGAAAATACCGACGGACTGGAACGTTCGATCATTTTTATTCAATGAGCCTGTAAAATAAACACTTTACGCCATGACCTCCAAAACGATTGCAAGGATTAAAATTGACTTTGAATGATAAAATATCGTATATGCCCATAATAAATTTGCGTGAAAATCCTATTAGCCGACGTGATATTTCGTGTACATACCTGCAAAATCAGATCCATTTAAAACGCAAATTTTTGAAGTTCAGCCGCCAAAAATGTCCGCTCCACCAAACTCGAATTACTTCTGAACGACCTAATCAGACGATTTTGTTCTTCTATAGTAGTTTATCAATTCGTTTCCGAAAACACCGACTGGCATTTAAAGTACGTTCATAACATAAGACAAGTCAAAACGTACGTTTGTGTTCTGCAATCCTTCATACATTATGTGGAATTTGTTCCGTGATAAATTTTATATCTTAAATTTTTTTTATCGCAAATACCAGGAATTGTGATAAGTTCGTTCTTAAAAAACACTATTACTGATGTAAATATATATATAATGCAAATTGTAACTCAATTGTAACTTTTTCGCTCCACTGTTTTTGTGTATCATTTGTTAATAAACGATTTTACGGTTCTCAATTTCTAGTACAACATTTGAAAATACGAAATTTATATTTTAATTAACGTTTAAGACATTAAGTATTACACGATGCATCGAAGCCAGTCACTGGCGTTGTTTTACGTCTTTAGTCGAAGACTAATATTCCAATATAACTACTAATTCGAACGCGTTTAATAATTAATTGAAGGTAAGTCTATGTCGATTGAATTTTATCAAATCCATTACATTTTCACTGTGTAAAACAGTTCATACGCGAGAAAGTTAATAAGTAACACGTTTAGGTAAGTACAAATAAACGAACTCCGTTGGATTATGTAATATTCTTTATATTCGACGTTAACAATTGAAAAATGTATGTGTTTAAATTTTAAACATGTGTATCATAGTAATATGTATACCTTTGCCGAATAGTTTATTGGTTATAGAGCAATTAATCGGGAAGAAAAAGATCGTTAAGTTTCTATTTAATTGTAGTTTAGACGTTTTTATCACCGCTGGTTTAGAATTAAAGACCTGACCATTTTATTAATTATTACGTTTATGTATTTCAATACATATTATTTTATGATTGTGTTTTGACATTGTAATCATATTTAAATTATTCGATTGATTTTAGAATTAGTCGAGTGCAATTTAAAAAATGGAAACCATTGGTGATTATGAATACAACAGTGCTAATCGCTTAGGGCTTGGAGCCTTCGCTATTGTTTTCAAGGGTCGGTCAAGAAAAGTAATAACCATTACAAATATTCACCGGAATTAATTTTAGATATTTTATATATAAGTATTATAACGTGTATTTTAATTTTGTTCTCATCATTATTTTAAACAGAATCCAGACATAGATGTTGCTGTTAAAACGATAATGAAAAAGAATATACCAAAAACACAAAGTCTATTGAAGAAAGAAATAGATATTCTGAGGGTAAATATTCATATTTATAATTATTTTACTATAATACTTTTCTTTTAAGTATTATGTTAAAAAAATAGACTTTATAGATGGGACAAACATCACGGGTATTTTAGATACGAATTGAACTTTTTTAGATATTTACAAATTTAAACTTACGATTACTATATTCAAATCTAAACTGAACTATTGATTTATTATTAAAATTTAACCTGAATTTTATACTTTTTTTGTAATTATAGTTAAATCCATGTATAAAAGTATTCTTAGCAATTTATATCATTTGAACATCAACAAGTTATATAATATATGTATGATGTATTGATTTTATTTATATTTTATTTAGTATAGAATTAAAGTTTTTGTGAACCTTAATAATAACGATATTTTATACATATGTATTTTAAATATTTTAAAATACATTGCCAAAAATATATTACTGATCTATCTAATAATACATTTTATTAACGTGTGATTAAGAGTAAATTTGTTATATTAATAGTTAATAAAAACGTTTATTTTAGAAATTGACAGTTCTTCAACATGATAACGTTGTTCATCTTCTAGAATGTCTAGTAAGTTATATATGATTTATATTAAATTTATAATATAAATGTTGTTATTTAATATTTTTTAGGATACTGATGATGCTTTTCATTTGGTTATGGAGGTATCTAAATTTATTCTAAGTAACCTATAAGTGTAATAAGTATCATCGCTTAATATTTCATGTTTTTTTTGTCTAGTATTGTAATGGCGGTGATTTACAAGATTATTTGAATGGTATATATTTAGTGATATTAATTCACCATTAAATTTAACAATATATATTTAAGAAATTTATGTATTTAATATTTTAAATAATTTAAATTAACAAAATTTGTTACCTTTTTTAACATATAAACAATGTTTTGTTATTACTTATACATTGTTTTAATATTAATATAAAAAAAGTTTCAAATAAATGTTACAGTTAAAGGATGTTTAAGTGAAGACACCATACAAATATTTTTGAAACAACTTGGTAAATTATTATTAAATTACATCATATATTATGCAATCATATTAAATCTTTAAATTTGATTATTTTTTCAGTCGGAGCAATGTTTGAATTTCATAAACAAGGAATACTCCATAGAGATTTAAAGCCTCAAAATATTTTATTAAAGTTTTCAGGGGAGACTCGTTATCCAGAACCTAATCTTATCACTTTGAAAATAGGTAATAATTGTATATTTGTTTTAAATTTTTAATAATTATTATATTGTGTAATTTATAAATATATTTTTAGCCGACTTTGGATTTGCACGTTTTTTGGATGAAGGTGTAATGGCAGCTACTATGTGTGGCTCTCCAATGTATATGGTAAATTAATATTTTATTAATTATCGAATAAGAATTTCAATATTAAATATTTATTTGCATTTTATTATGTTTATTTTAGGCACCTGAAGTAATTATGTCTCTTCAATATGATGCAAAAGCAGATTTATGGAGCTTAGGCACTATCATATTTCAATGTTTGGCTGGTAAAGCACCATTTTATGCAAATTCACCTGCTGGATTAAAACAAATATATGAAAAAACTAACAATTTAATACCAAAGTATGTTTAATTTATTATTATAGAGTTTTATAGAAATTTAATTATGTTTAAAATATAGGATACCTCCAGGGACGTCATTGGATCTGACAAATTTATTATTTGGTCTTCTAAAGAGAAATCCAAAAGACAGAATATCATTTGAAACTTTATTTGATCATCCTTTTTTAAAAATGAAACCTCCGCCAGTAACCATGCCTTCTCCACTTGCTAACAGTCCAAAAACACCATCAGTTTTTGATCAAGGTTGGCTTAATTGTTAATGTGATTATAATTAATATTAATTTTAAGTTATTATTAAAAATTAATTTGAAACTATATCATTTCTTTAACATATTAGGGTATCATTACTCAGTCAGTCCTGATCTTTCAGATGAATATGTCATAGTACCTTCAAATATACCAACTTATCCTCAGTAAGTTATTTAGTCTTAAATTGTTGTAATTGAAAATAATTAGTTTAAAAATATGTTTATTCGATAAAAAAAATTAATTTTAACATTTAAAACTAAAATATATTTGTTTTTGGTTTTACATATGTATGTAATACATTTTACTTCTATATTTGTTAGGAAAATATTATAATCTAACGATTGATTTTTTTTTGATAATTTATTAATATCAGTTAAAATTTTACCCACTAATGATAATTACTACTAATAATTATAGATCTTCAACTACAATTTTTACGTCATTATTTGATAAATGACTTTTTATAGAGAGAAAGAAAATGGTACAAGTCCTCCAAGACCAAGTACACTATCTATACAAACACAACAGGACTATAATAATCCCAGATCTCCATTAAAAGTAAGTATAATTATTCTTGTGAATTATTTGAACTACAAAATTATTCATGCTTTAAAATCATATATTTCGCCAATTTAATTAATTAATAATTATTAAACTAGAATATAATAAATTCAACACAATTTTAAAATATTCGTTAATTTACTTCAGTATTTATAGTTAACTAAATGTTGGTATTCTTTTGACTAAAACATGGTTCTATAAAAATAATTCAGTAGTTTTCATAATTATAATGTATTCAGATAAATGAAACTATTACCTTTTCCTATATGCAAAGTTATTCTGATAAGCCGTCTTTTAAAAAATAATTAATGATTATTAATGTTTTTTTATTCTCTTTGTATATAAAATAAAAATCACTCGTTAGATAAGTTAATATTATTAAAACAAAGATTATTTTCATTAGGTTTGCTTTGAATTTATTATAGTATTTAAATTGACGAAAGTAATACTCTTTGACTGATATTAATTAATAAATGTTTTTTATTAACACGTACATATTAATTTTTTTAAATTAAAAAATTTATACAATTATTTTAGTCTGTACCAAGATCTCAACCAATTACAATGAACGCACGGACTTCCAAAAATTTTAGGGGACCTGATTTTTGTTCAATATCACCACCATCTGTAAGTTCATTTTCATTTGTTATTTACACACAATGTCTATTTAAGATTAATTCTTTTAATAATATTTTTAAATTGATTCATAAGTGTATATACCTGCCACCAAACTTTAGTGGTATATTTCTGTAATTGTTTTCATTTCTAATCCAGTAAATCAAAATCAGTTTAGTTATTTCGAAGAAGAATATACAACATAGTGATTGTACAATATATTTCAATATAATTTAAATAAATGTTTTGACTAATTGTAGTTATATATAAAAACATATTTTATTATACAGTATTAAAACAAATATATATACTTAAGTACTATTAAAGTAGTTAAATTTATTTTACAATGGTATATTGGATAAAAGCTTAAGTTATAACAACACTTTCTAATAAAAGTTTATATCTTCATAATCGTTATTTTGATATTATATTGAATTTTAAAGGTTCAATTTATGCTTGGAACACCTCCATTAGGAAAAGCTTCCGAAACACCACCTTATAATACCTGGAATTTCACACCAACAAGTTCTCCGTTAAAAAAATCAAGTAAATGATATTAGCTTGTTTTAAAGTTTAATAATTTACACTCTTCTCATTTAGTTTTAAGTTCACCAATGTTGAACACACAACAATTTACATTTAATATGAGTCAAAAACCAGGAACAGTTGGCCTTCCTTTTGCTAATGGTAACCGAACTATGACTTTACCCGGTACATATAAATTTTTTAAAATTAAAAGTCAAATATAAAAATACTTGATTTACAAATGTTTTATTTCTTTTGTTATTTAGAACTTGGAAATATAACTTTCCCAGAACTTCCACAAGAAACAATATTAGAAGTGAGTGTGAATATTATTAAAGTCATTTTCCATAGTAATGCATTGTGTCATTGTATTTTCATTTTTTAGGAAGAACATATTGAAACATTAGCTAAACTTAATTTTGTATTAGCATTGGTTGAATGTATTGTTGAATGCGCTTCTCCTAAAAGACCACGTTATGAGCGATTAGTGCTCTTAATTAGAGCATTACAATTACTCAGCTCTAGCTTAAGTATTGCAACTTCTGAACTTAAAGCTGGTAGATTACAGCCATCAACAAATGTTAAAAATGGTAAGAATAAATTATAATAAAATTAATCAGCTTAATTTTTTTTTGAAAAAAAAATTTTGAATTTCATTTTGAAGCAATTTTGTAGTTTTATGTTAGATTAAAAAATTAAACGAACGTTATTTTAAAATTTTTATTTGGTTTTATTATTACTATTTGCAGATTAAAAAATTATATGTATATATATATGTTTATACATTTTTATTATAAATTTAAAAAAAAATATGTTTAGTACAATTTTACTTATAATTGTGTAATTTATAGTTGTACAGCAGCTGAATGAAACTTTTCATAAAGTTTTGTACGATTGTAAACAAATTAATGTACCAAATATGATACACAACCCATCTACATCCACAACAACAGCGGAGAAGTTATTGTATGAATACGCTGTGGAAATTGTAAGTTGTTTGGTATTTTCGCGTGACCGTATTTCTGTGTATTCATTATGAATTTCGTCTTAGTGTGCTACGGCTGCGTTAAAAGAACTGGGTAATGCCCCATATGATTATTTCAAATCCTACCAGACGGCACAAATTCTTTTACACAGTTTATCCCAGCAAGTGAATTCTCCAGGCGATAAAGAAATACTAATAAGATGTAATAAAAATATACAATTAATGTACTTAACGATATTTGTGTGTCGTTTAAATATAATGTATTTTTGTCCATTATAGATCGAGATGCGGTGGAAAAAAGATTGTCGATACTGCAAGATCAAGGTTATGTCTACTCGCATACAGTTAATGGCAATAATTCAACTTGATTTATAGTCTTATAGTGTGTTTACTAATATTCGTAACATTACTCTAGTCCCTTATAAATGTTTTAAATTTGTAAGTAAAAATGTGTTTTACGACAGCTTCTGTGTAAATCTTCCCTAATGAACAAAATATAATATTCATACTAACGTAACGCTATGTTCTATTTATAATATATATATTTATATATACATCAAATGCTTTTAATTTTTATACATTTTTTGTTTTTATTTTATTATTTATGTTTATATTCTATTCTTGAATTGATAATTATTATTATGAATAAATTGTTTATCGAATAAATGAAAAGTAAATAATTGAATTTTAATTATATAGTCTAATTAAAATGTATTCAAGTCGTAAGTAAATAGTATACCTATCATAACTTCCATAAGGTATCGGAATTTAATTTTATTATTAAAAAAGATACTAAATAACGAAAAAATAATTATCTTCTACAACCTCGTATCCTTTATACTACATTAATTCATATATATATTTTTTTAAACGCTATATCTTTCAAATATTTTTTTGTGGATAATTAGAAAAATCAATTTTGATTTCTTAAAAATCTGGCATATGTCATTTCACTAATCTTTTGTAGTTTGTTCGGTACAAAATTAAAATAATTAATTATTTTATGTATATATAATAACGAATTAATTATTTAGAATCCGAATCCTATATATTTTTAAATTTGTAGGTGATAACTTGCTCGTAAAATACATTTTAACAAAAAATTAGATAAATACCTAATTGAAACTACTTATACGCGACGGCTCTCGCAATTAAAATTCATTATTTTCTTTAATACGAAAATATATAAAACGGCAAAAGGTGGATAATTCGAAAGTTACACGCGTAAAAAAAAACCACAAAATAACGAAAGGTTAATTAATAAATTACGTACAAAACAACTACAGAACGGATTTAATGGAATTTAAAATTTTCGTAGAGTAGACAGTTTTGGAGCGCTTCGGATTAAAACGAGTTTGATTCAAATAACGCGAGGACATTTTCGATCTTCGTATTCCGACGGATACACTAAAATACGATTATTCTACCGGAAACGAACGTAATATCTTAAATTTAAAACGCGGATTATTCGGTCGAAACTCATACTTTATTGCCGATTTTTTCTGAAAAGTCTCGTTTAATAATAATTACTATAGGGTCGACGGCAGTAATATAGTATTTCCAATGGTAAAGAGAAACCGGTGGAATCGATTTTTGATTCCGGTTATAAGGTATTGATTGGGATGGGCACGACAAATACGACCAAAAATATCGTCTCGACGAGACGCTCGTACATTTGTCCCACCCACCGACCGTGTTGTAACCATATCGTCCCACGATGAACCGCCACCAGTGTTTTGTTTATATTTGCTCAGCTGATTTCTCGATCCACTGATTACGAGGAGTTTACGGTTTTTTCACAATAGGCTATTTCGCAGTTAGTAGCAGCTGATGTGTGTCTAATAATAATAATAATAAGAAACTCCGTTCGTGTGTTCTTTAGTTTTTTTATGTTTTCCGATTATTGTTACGACCGCCGTTTAAAGGCCAGTCGACGTTTATACAATCTCCGCCGAACATGTACATCGTTGTTTTTTCTCCTTGTCGTACTCCGATGAAAAATGGCATAACTATAAAATCAGCCCCCTCCCCGGGACTTTTCGACGGTCCTCTGTATTAGTGTGCATCGTAATATTTGTATTATAATTTGTTTCGCAGCGTTTCGTTTTCGTACGCGTCGCCGCGAATAAAACGAACAAAAAAAAAAAAATGTTAACGTTGGACGTCGTGCCAGAAAGGTCCCTGGGATGCGAACAATGGGAATTCGTTCTGGGTAAGTGAATATATCTGCCGTTTTTGTACGTTATAGTATAGCGTCGTCAGTTGCGAATTTAAGTCCTTGAAAATTGTTTACGTCAAAATTGGCGCTGTAATTATAAATGCCATTAAGTACCATCGATGTACACACCCAATAACGTAATGTCGTTTTATTCGTATGGATTGTTTAATAAACACAATTGGCTTTCCTATTAGTAGCGCATACAAAACTATTGTTTGTATACCGCATTTAGAAAGTGCATCATATATTTTGCACAATAGACTGTTGATTGCACTATGGTATACTAATTACTAACTGCAACCTGATTCGTTAAAAATGAAATAGGCTCGTTTTTTCGTAATCGATTATTTAGCTATTGAAAAGTATCGATTTAAAATGATCTACCATTCGAGGAATTGAATTATTTGATTTCTCGTAAACTTTATATTTGTATAGGGTATTATTGCGCTAATTAATATTTTAGACTTTTTAACGTTGAATTGAAATACCAAGTCTCAACATTTGAGTATACTTGTAATTTGTGTAGTTGTTGCTATAACCGATGACCTTAATTATACTTTTTTTAATACAATTTAAATATTTACCGTTAAAAACCAAATTGGAGTTTTACATATTTTTAATGGCAATCCTCTAGTTAATATTTTATACCTCCATTATAAAAGAAATACCATCAAAACGTTATTTTCCAGTAAAAATATAAAATAATTGTTTCATCGCAATTGTTTTCCTAGGTATGCATTTTTGTCAAGCTGTAGCAATAATTCAATCTCAGGTTGGCATCATTAAAGGTGTTCAAGTTTTGTATAGCGATAAGGTACATCTAAATATTTTGTAACAATATTATTATTTAACATTTTTATGAAATTTTATAATTTCACAGAACCCTTTAGATATTGATCTCATATTAAACCTTCCTCAAGATGGTATTCGATTTTTATTTCATCCTGTATCCCAACGTTTAAAGGTATGTTAAACTATTTGAATAAATAGTCTAATCTTTGAGCTAATTTTATATCATATTTTCAGATAATTGAAATTGTTAACTTGAAAAATATTAAACTGAAATATTGGCAAGTACTTATTCAAAATTATTTGTATTCATAAATTCATTTTGTTTTACGTATGAAATTCATCATTACTCGTTTCTTTCTAATTTTGTATTTTAAATGATTCGTATAATTATACAGTGGTATGCTGTTCAATTCTCCAGAAGTGATGCCTACCATTCAACAAGTAGAACATACATTTGGTGCTACTCACCCTGGTGTTTTTGATCCTGAAAAACAAACATTTACATTAAATTTTCGAGGAATTTCATTTTGTTTTAATGTAGATTCAAAATTTCAGGTATAAAATAATTTTTTACAAATTTAACTAATTAGATACGATATTAATTTATTATTAAAATTCTTTTTCCTAGGCTGGTAGTGCACAATGTGGTCTGGGATCATTG
Organism: Geopemphigus sp. TES_GeoC_2020; assembly: GCA_025469175.1. Classification (NCBI taxonomy): domain Eukaryota; kingdom Metazoa; phylum Arthropoda; class Insecta; order Hemiptera; family Aphididae; genus Geopemphigus; species Geopemphigus sp. TES_GeoC_2020. The sequence continues at coordinate 28,126 of JAIPRN010000736.1, forward strand.
CAGTTTGCTAGTGGAGCATCTCCAAATGTTAGTCGTGTAATTATATTTTCAGGAAGTCCACTTTCTGGTCAAGATATTCTGAGTGTTCCGTCACATCCTTTATCTTGCTATAAAGGGTTGAGTTATCTAGAACGATTAGAAGTACAAAGAGATCACAAAAGTACAAAAGGATTTATGATTCAATTATATCTAGAAGGTTCTGGTATGTCTTAAATGTCATTTTTTAATAGCTATAAATTGCCATCGTTTTATCTAAAATAAATTACTTAGGTTCAAATCGAGGTCGTAAAGTTTCTTTTAATCGTGAAATTAATTTTGGAATGACATGCCAAGATGTTACTTCTATGTTAGGTAGTCCTTCGCAAGTTTTTTATAAATCCGAAGACAAAATGAAAATACATTCACCAAATGTCCATAGACATATATCTGTACCGAGACGATCAGATTATTTTTTCAATTATTTTACATTGGGTTTCGTGAGTATTTTAAAAATATATAAAGTTTTTATATTACAAAAGTAAGAATTGAATATTTTTTGAAATAATTTGTAGGATATTCTTTTTGATGCCAAAACGCATAAAGTTAAAAAATTCATAGTGCACACAAATTTTCCTGGTCATTATAACTTCAACATGTATGTATTGAATAATATAAAGTATTAAATTTATTTTTATTAGATTTGTAATTATTGGACATTTTTATTATATAGTTATCATAGGTGTGAATTTAGCGTTTCTTTAACATCTGAAAAATCAAAATATAGTCTATCAGCCAATGACTGTAAAAAGTATAATGATAAAAAAGCAAAGCCAATTACTGTAAATACGTTTACCAAATGGGACGAGATATCTGAAAGACTAAAACACAGTGAGAGACCAGTTGTATTGAATCGTGGAACATCTGAAAACTCTACCAATCCATTTGGATCAACATTTTGTTACGGTTACCAAGACATGGTTTTTGAAGTCATGCAAAATCAGTATATTGCTTCCATAACATTTTATAATAATGACATTGAAGACGATGTATGACAAAAATTAGTTGCCACATCATATCCAGTGGCCGTTATGTGTTTATATAACCGATCAGTCTCTTACCATGATTAACAGTATTTAAAAATTCAAACAAAAAAACGTACAAAACAAATTTATATAGTATTGTGTATGTATGTACAGACACATATATATCTAAAGTGGCATATTCAGTTTGAAACTAAAATATCATTTGATCCTATAGAATTAATTTTTAAGTATGGTGTTTCATTAAAAATTAAAGTTTTTCAAAATATGTTTGGAGACCAAAAAAAAAAAACCGTGTTCATGTAGTTAATATTATTTTATGTATATAACAAATTTTTTCCTTGTTTTACTTTGATAAATGTTTTGTTTAGATGTGCGAGCACCAATCACATCATGTTGTACAGTTATTTTAATGTATTATAATTATATAATGTAATATATTTATTATATATATATATATATATATATATATAAATATGTGTGTGTGTGTAAATGAAAACTTGACAATTTTAATTACCACTGTCTAATTTATTTAGTTTTTAATTATTTTGTATTTAATAATTTAAACGTAATATTTATTAATTCGTTAAAACTACTTAATTAGATAGTTTTTAGAATATAAACTTAAAAAAAAATGTGCGATGTATGATCTCAATCAAAATAATTTGTTTTTTACTACAAATAGACGCGGGAAATTTTATTTTCATATATTTAAACTTGAGTTACACGAACAAAGTAATCGAGTGACCTATATCTGTCAGACTTATATTTATGTATTTTTCATTAAATTTATATTCCCAATTATTCGTTATATTTTTAATTTATAATAAAAGTATGTATTTATAAAGAATAGTTGTCATTCTATTTAGTAAAGGAGCATAACATCAAAATTGTTTGCAAATGAAAAACGTCTAATGAACATGTTTTTATAATTATAAAAGTTATTTGCAAATTTTTTTTTCCTAAATGTAAATCTAATAATTGTTGGACATTAATTTATGTGATTAGTTCAAAACTACTATTTAATTAAATATGAGACTTATTAATTTATTAAAATTATTTAAAAAATATGACGCTATTTCTCATTGTTTACCATCATCAAAGAATGATGAACGGTTATTATTTAATATATTTATCGGTTAGTTGAATGAGTTTTTCCTTATAAACTTATTATTTTATATAAAAAATAACGTTCTTTTTATCGTAGTGTTATGCTCTTTATTAAATAGATTAAAGAATTACAAATTCTCAATCTTAATATTATTTGTTAGTGTTCGTAATAGTATTCGTAAAATTGTATTACAGCGTAATTTAACATATATATATATATATATATATATAAATATTTTTTACATATTTATATATCTAATACCATATTATTTTTAAAATTTTGAAACTATTGTTTGAATTATGTATGACTTAAAAACATTTCCAATATCCGTTACCAATATAACAGAGTATTTTGTCTATTAATGTTTATAAAAACTGTATACTTTACTATAAAATGTTGACTGTGTTTTTTTATTAACCAATGGCTGTTTTCTATTTTTTTTTGTATGAAGCAAAATTGACTCAATATATCTAAAAGTTGAAGCTGTGTACAATATTTACTAAAAAATTTTTAGTCTTTAAGTACCAATGCAATTTTTTTTATAAAAGACGATTTTAACCTTTTTTGTTAAAGAAGTGTTACAATTCTTTGGATTTATAAATGGAGCTTGATAATAATTTATGGTGTCGGCGGGGAAAGGTGTAAATCATCGATCTTTCGGAGATTTCCCGACAAAAAGAGTTTAACATCGTTAATTTTGTATTAATAAAAAATCAAGAATATATTTTTATTTGTATTATACGTAATACGTAAGCGATATTATTTCCGACGTTTATTATCCTTTCAATAATTTAAGCAGAATGTAAATAACGCGTTCGTTTAAGCATACAATTTACGAAATATTTATAAACTGGGACGAAATACACGTCGACGAATATCCGAATTTCGATAATAATAAACGACGTAGTTGTTGGTTAATAAAGTTTAATACCAATTTTTATATTTATTTCTCAAAGCCAAGACGTTGGAGTCTTATTTTTGAAATGTATGTTCTCGCATCGGGAAATGTCACGTTAAAACTACTTTAAACACACGCGACGTATTAATACGATTATCGGGGTGTTTAATATTTTGAACATTCGCGCGCACAAGTATTTAATTAATATCGGCGAATTCTTTGCCTTGCTTTTTCAAACTACACGGGGTCAACTACCCTACACATCAATAGATCTCCCACCACTCATTCATTCACACCTACTATTTTCGTATCATTTTCTATTCCATATCTACTCACCATTATTTCGGACTTTCTGTCCCTCCGACGCTTTTAATTCCATTACGAATTGTTTTTGTATTCTTTGGAAAAATGCATAAATAAATGAAACGAAAACACAAAAATTTCAACCATTATATTTTTATAGACGAATAATATGACAATAATAATTACAACACCTTCGGTTTCGTAAGACCAATCAAACGCGTACAATTTAAAAACAACTTTTTGGACATTTCATTTTTAAACGTTATAAATTACGCCGTTACAATAAATAATTATTGCTCGTGAGTAAATTGTTAATTCAAATAATAAAACAAATTTAGGAACAACGTGGTTAAAACATTTTTGACCACGATAAATACATCTCGTGTAATTTTTCGTTCGTTTCTGAACAAATAATAAACATTGTGTTCGTTTTGTTGTATACACAACAAAAACATAAACGTGTAACATAAACGTGATATAAATTAATATAAAAACACACACATATTCTCAAAAAACACATATTTTGGCACCAATTACAACATCCAAGATCTATTTTTCAATTTTTGTCAACATCAACCGCTTTTTTGTTTGATACGTTTTAGTGAATCAATATAGTTTCTTAGACTTTGTTAGAAATAGTGCATGGAAAGTAGTTTATTTTTAGTTTCAAAGGTTAAAAATTGCATATTTTTAATTTATTCCTACTCTACGCATACACAAATATTAAGGTGTATTAGTAATTTAAAAAACAATCCTCTCGCGTATTATTAATTGAAATAAAAAATATTAATTATGTTCATAAATACTTAAGACGTAATATTTATTATTAATATTTGGTATGTAGTTAATCTATAGTTCTGACATGGTGAATATATGATTTATTTAAACACACAAACACACACGCACACAAATACGCGATTATATTAATTATAAAAATAATTACCAGCCCTGTGATTAAGAGTTTAATAAAGAAATACGGATTCTTTATTATTTTTATTCAAATTATCTAAGACAAATTGACAACAGATTTAAATTTACCTAATTATTGCGGTAATTTTGCGAATACACATGGTCAGTGTTATTAATTTAGAATAGAATTAAAAAAAACCCTTTTGTTTAAATTTATTCGAATATTTAAAACTTAATTCGTTGTACAAATGATTTTTATTTTGATAATTTATTATAGTGTATTTTACCACTTTATTAAACAAAACAAAAAAATATTATACGTAATATTGGTCTGTAAAAAAAATTAAGAAAATAGATTTCTTTAATATAAAATAGTTTTATTGTGTGATTGGTCAATAGATTATTTTTTTATATATTATATATTTAACAGAAAAGCTCCTCGAAAAAAATTGGGTTGGATGGAAATTCATTATGTATGTGGTTAAAAGTACCACAATGTTTGAAAAATTAATTTTTAAAGTAAAAAATTTACATTAAAAAAAATATATATAGAAATAACGTAATTCTTCACAATGTGGTACCATTTGTAGAGCCATCTAAAAAATCACAATCATTATAACTATAAACTGAATCGCTATTTGGAAGTGGAGATCCTGATTTTGAACAATTATTTCTTGGACTGAATCGAGTCCATTCATCCATAGACTCGTCCAAAAATTCGATACTGTTTAAGAATTTTTTACCTAAAATAAAAGGAAGAGAACAATACAATTTATTGTAATAACTACAAATTTATTTTTGATAAGCATCTCGACAATTTAAGTGATATAAATTAATCGCAAATTACCAGAGAATCCTCCTACAGCGTACAATCTGTTGCTAACAACAGCAACTCCAACATTTGCACGAGGTGTAGTCATATTTGGACCTGGACTCCATGTTCTTTCATTCGGATCATACATTTCGGTAGTGGCCAATGATTGAGTTCCATCCGAACCACCCACAACATACAATTTTCCTAAACAATCAATAAAAAAACCTTACTATGTGGCAACTAATATAATTTTGATTTTATTATACATAAATTAAATGTTAACCTTTGACATGAGCGAGTCCGCAACCTCGTCGAGGTGTAATAATTGGTTTAACAAATGACCATGAATTTGTCTCTGGATCATAACACTCCACAGTGTTCAAACAATTCCAAGTGTCACAACCACCCACAACATACACTTTACCATTCATGGCACACACACCCGCTTGGTTTCTTCCTAATTAATGACAAAATGTATATTATTAGTACTTTATGAAAAGTACTAATAATCAAAATCTAACCAGTTTGAAGCGGAGCAATACTAGTCCATTGATTTGTATCTGGATCATAGACATCACTTTGTTTGATTCCGACTTGACCATTCCATCCACCAATGCAATATATTTTTCCATTTAGTTCACAAACACCTAAAGAAAATTGTATAAATACCCCAAAAATTATTTAAGAATAATATTATAAGAAAAAACCACAATATTGTATTTACCTGTGTTTGATCGTGCAAGCGGTAAGGATGTAACAGGAAACCACTTTTTTTTAATCATATCATAACACTCAACTGTGGATAATTCAGTTGTTCCATTACAGCCACCAACTGCATAAACTTTATTGTTCAATACCGCTATATTAAACCGTCCACGTGCTTCACACATGGGCTCAAATGTTTCCCAAGTATTTTGATCAGGATCATAGGATTCTACATTTTTGATACATTCAGTTCGGTCATAACCTCCACATACTAATAGATTGTTGTTGAAATTAGCACAGCCAATAGCGCATTTTCCAGATGTCATGAGAGCAAGAGCACAATAAAGATTGGGTAACGATTCCTGAGACTCTGCTCGGCTATGCAATGGCGATGGTTGTGTGGAAGGTGGATTTGATAACATTGAAACATTTAATTTTAATTTTATACTCAAAGAACATAACTGCCCTTTTAACGAAGCCAAAGCAGAAAATGTATGTTCTAGACACACAAAAAATAAAAATAAATTAAGTCTCGACGGAAATTTTTTCTATAATAATTACCTCCAACGCAAGTAACACCAAGTATAGTCCAATCACTATCAACAAAACTTTCTCTTCGTTCATGCATTTCACGGTTACATATTAAGACTCTAGATTTAGCAGGTTGTATTTGACCTTTACGTCTAGTCTAAAATATATAAATATTTTTGAAAAAATAAAAAAATATGTTACAAATAAATATTTTTAATTTAAATTATATACTACCTTAGGTATAGATGTTGATTTTTTAGATAATTTTTTGTAGTCCTGAACAATTTCAGTATCACTTAATTCTCCAGATGGAAGTTCTGAACAATCTTGTAATATATTGTCCAATGCTAAATATAACATATAAGTCTAACAAAGAAAAATAATTAAATTTTAAAAAATATTTGTTTTTTAAATTAATATACTTTTTCCATAAGAGTACTAAAGAAAATTGCTGGTTCGTTCTCATCATAACATCTTTTAATCCAATCCAACACTAACTGAGATATAGAGTCACCTGTACTTAAGGACATTTCTTGTTTTGTTTGGCTTAAGATTTCTATTTGTATGCATGGTAACGAAAGAAAAGTTGAAGTTTCGGCAATCTCTTTCATCTAAAAATTGGAAAATAAAAATATAAAAGCCAAATTTTCAAAATTGTATAAATCTTACATGAGCAGATATAAACGAGTTAACTTGATTTATAAATGATATGCTTGACGATATACAAGGAAGTGAACGAATCTCAATACAATTATCGACGCTTAAATTTTTTAACATAAAACGAGCCAATTCTTTTGCAATACGATCCATTTTCAAATAACATGCTGCTTGAAATATTGATTTTACTTGATACATATTTGCTTCCAGACTGAAAAAGATTTTTTCATAAAAATATTTGATAATAATCTTACTTATGATAGAATATTTCAAATTAGTGTATAAATTATTGAAGTAACGAATTTTCAAATATAATAAGAAAGTATTATTTTACCAAGCATTATATGAAAATGTAGAATAGTAGAAGTTACCCAAGCACAGATTTATTTGTAGCTTTGAAAAGTTATGTTCATATATATATATATATATATGTATGTATAAATAATGTAAAACATAACATTATATAATAGGTATTTAAATAAAAAGAAATAAATTATTCATTGAAATTTGTATCCTATATATTTATATCCTATCTTTCCAGCATTTTTACACAGTTGAAAAAATTAATGCTTTTTTTTATCGTAAACTGAAACTAAAAATAAAGGTAACATTTTAAAGAAAAATAATTTAAAACGGAAATAAAACATTTAGTACTTAATAAAAAAAAAAAAATGACTATCTGGTGTTTATCAAATTAACCTTTTTTTTTAATTTTATTGAAACTTTGTAAAACAACTAGTCTTGACAATAAGAAATGATTAAACAACAAGAAAAAAAAACAAAAGAAATTAGACAAAAATACAATTAAATAATTAGACAAAAAAAAAAAGAAAAGAAAAACCTGAATTAAAAATTTTTAAATACGAAACCCACAATTATAGAAAACAGATAAGGTGGCGATAATAACAGTACGAGATTTAGAAGAAAGAATATGATGGGTGTTAAATGGAATATTAGGAGAATTCAGAAGAGAAAGAAAACTAGAGCGCTCTAGAGATAAGGCGGGGCAATTGAAAAGGATATGATTAATGTTGCAAGTGGCAGGAGTATTGTGAAGTGTACAGAGAGGTGAGTCGTTTAGGGACATTTTAAAGGAATGAGAAGGAAGTAAAGTGTGACAAAACGTAGACGGGAAAAAGAACAGATAGTTTTACGGGATAGATCAAGATGAGAAAACCAAGGACGAGAAGAGATAGGGGGGTTTAAATTTCTGTACCAAGTAGCAAAATGTGGTGGTAGATTTAAAATGGATTTAAGCCATAATTCGTTGATACAAAGTTTAATTTTGGGGCAGAAATCTGACCACGGTAGTAAATATACCAATGGGGGCCGTAATATAGCTGTGGATTTAGCTAAGGAATCGGTAATTTCATTACCAGATATGCCAGTGTGACCTGGAACCCAAAGAAATTGGATAACAAATCCAGATTCACCGAGTGAATAAAGAAGATCTCTGATTTGTAGAATAAGAGCATTTGGTATGGATATAAAAACATTAGAAGACAGGGATTGAAGGCAGGAGAGTGAATCAGTGGCAATAAAAAACTTATTTGGTGGCAAAGTAGAAATAAGTTGAAGAGATTCAATAATGGCAAAGCATTCAACAGTATAGGATGATGAGGTTGGTGGAAGATTATTAGAGGAGATATGAAGATCAGGAATGAAGAAAGAATACCCAGCTGTAAGTGGAGAGACTGAACCATCGGTGTAAATTAGGATGAAAAGCGGAAATGTTTTATGAATATAATCAAGAAACAGGTTATTAACAAAGTTAGGAGAGGAAGTTTTAAGAAAGTAAATTGAGTGTCCGAGGAAGTTTTTATTACAATGTATTACAGCAATAAGTGATAGGGAAGAGAAATTAGTTTCATATAAAGGAAGTTTATTTGAGTTAACGATGTAATTTGGAGAAGCCATAAGAGAATGCGCAACAAAAGCAAGAATGGGAATAGATTTATTAACATAACGCCAGGATAAAAAAAAACGTCTAAAAAGGTATTATAAATATGAGAATTGCGTTTAGAAATATTTTTGAGCAGAAATTTTCCGGCAAGCCATTTGCATCTGAGATTTAGTGGCTAACATCCCGCTTTGACCTCGATTGCAGGGGTTGGAGTAGATCTAAGAGCGCCAAGGATGGATTCAAGACATGAGATTTGTATCTTATTAAGGGAAAAAGCTGAAGAACCCGTTAAAAAACACCCGAATTAATTAACCTAAATAAGTATTTATAAAAGAAAAACTATTGATTATATTAATGAACTTGGAACAATACTATGAATAAAATATATTAATTATCTATCTCTATTATTATGATGGAAATATATGGCATAATGTTCAAACTTAAAAATGGTTTAAAACAGATAGGTATACAAAAATTAATATTTACATCCAGTTAGTCTAAGTATGCATATTCATTAAAGTTAATAAGCACGTAAATAGATTGGTTCATTACTATCTTTACAAAATGGTATCTTGAATTATAAATTAAAATTTATTATAGGACTAAAATTTAAAAAACAATAGCTTAACTATTATTTTAACTCGGGTAAATATTGCATATTGTATACCTTGTGGAATTATTTGAAAAATAAAATATTGAATCAACATTTTAAAGAGAATAAAATAAATGTATATTAATTACATAACCACTAATTTATTTATAATTATTTTGGTTAATTAATACATATATATTGGTTGTAGATTATTAATTAGATTTTGGATTATGAATTTTGAAACTTAAAAAATATATCCCAGTTGTTAAAGAATATAAATAAAGGTCTACAAAATGAATAAACCAAATTAACCATTAATGAAATGGCTTTTTTCTCGATCCCTAATATATACTTATAATTTAATATTATGCATGTAGACATACATTTTTTATATTTATTATAAATAGCATTTTACACCTAGGTTACAATTTTTAAAATTAATGTTTAATTATGTATATTGGTATTTTCATCTAATATTTTTATTACCTAGATTAAATAATGAAATTGAATTAATTAACTGATTAATATACACTTAAAGCCATTTTTAAATTATACCATAAGTTGTATAACTATAAAAAATTGTTCTGTTGATTTTGTAATGTTTGTACTTAGAGATCGAGAAAGTAAGACTGTTAGAGATAAGTATATAAGTGGTAGCGGCAATGCGTTACCGAGATGTGTAGGTGTATTCGACGAGCTTCTCAACAGCTGAACAATCGCTAAGTGGACCAGTGGCATTCAGTGTGTATGTAGTTATTGCTTCTCGTTGCGAACCATTCTTCTCTTCATCATCAGTACTAAACATCTCCATCAGAAATAGACTCGAGCTGGCCAATACAGCACGGTGACCGTGCAACTCGCAATTGCCCACCTACACACACTCATGGTGGTCGGTCTACGTTTCAAAATAGTCAACACTTCTCATCCCAACCCACAAATTACAAAACAGTTTATATAATAAAAATAAACAATGATAAAAACGTCAGTATTATATTATTGTAATATTAATTTTAATCAATTTATTAAATATAATTTTATAAGTCATTCCCAATTACATAATATGTGTAATTACAAAATATAATAACTAAGCATAAGAATAATTAAAAAATAATGATCGACAATTTAATATTAAATATATTTTATAATTTAATGTTTAACTTACATTTAATATAACATCACAAAATGTTCGACTTTTACGCATCATGTTGAGTGAGTTTAGTAATACCGTCTGGTGATCTTCATCTTCCATTACAAATATTGCACCAGTATCGCAACCATTTAAATCAGAATTCATATTTTTCCCTGATGTTACTTTTTCAGGATTATCAAGACCATCTGAAATATAATATAAATATTTTTATTTTGTTTAAAAAATTTTAATTACCTATTAAGCATTATTTACCAATTATTATTTTTTAATTACAAATATATTTATATAAATCTGAATAAATAGGTGTATATTTATTTTGGTCAAAAAAATTAATAAAAATAAAATTACATTTTCTCTGTGTCCCTCTAATATTCATTATAATGTATAAACAACGCAAAAGTATATACATAAATTAATTAGCCATTATATCCAACAGATAACACAAGTTGAAAAAAACTTAAGGACCCTTGAAAACTTTAAAAAGATATCACGAATAATCAATAAAATATTGCTATATGAAAATTACTAAATTAAATATAACAGTATAGATTTAAATACAACCTACGATAACAATAACAAAAAAAAATTAATATATATCTACTACACAGCTTTATAACGCGTCGTGGTAGTTCTAGGGTAAAAAGCTTGTTTATAAAACAAAATGATAATTTACCATAGCGACATGTTTTTATATATTTCCAATGTTAAATACTATACTTTCGTGACACGAAAAAGGATGTATAAATAAGAAATGGCTGTCGAAATTATTCGAAAGAAGCACTATAGCGTTATAGTGTAACAGAAACGAATAATGCGGAATAAGGGATAACCTTGATTTAAACTTTAGATGAGGTGTACAAATGGCTTACAGTCCTTCTTTGTTTAAACCTTGGCGTAATACATATTAGATTTACTAAATATATTGTCAACTATTCGATTTCGATGACCTTGAACTTTAGTATCGTGACTAGTTTAAATTAATATTTCCCAATTGTATATATATAAATTTTACCTATAGCATAGAAAAACATTTTATTGATTTTTAAATGACATTCTCAAACATAATAAAATGAATTAACTCATATGTTAAGACATAATTCGTATTATTATATGAAATATATTACAACTTAATTTTAAAATGTCAAAGAAGAGTACTTAAATTTTTGGACAATAAAATTGATAACGAGTTTGAAAATCAAATACCATGGCCACTAATTATAATTGCGTAATATAATATGGAGTATATTACATTTTATTGTACCCACATTTATGTATCACTATACAGTCGTAACAAAACCCATATAACAAGAATAACCGTGTTAATCAATCACACACACGTGTTGATAAATTAAATATATGAATAATTTAAAAGGAATATGGGTTATGGTTATTTTCAAAAATCGATATCACAATCAAACGTAATCATTAAACGATTATTGTGGTTCAATAAAGGCACACGAGCTCTTACGAAGTTTAAATGTCAGAGTTCAGTATACATTTCATTAAGGTATCAATATGATAAGATATTTAATTACGTTTTTAATTTATTAATTCATAAAAAATATAGCTATGAGTATCATCATGGACGTAATAAGATTCCCAATCGAGAACATATGAAAATCATTTTCATTTAAAAATTAATTGTGCATAAACGTTTTATTTTTCATTATAATTTATAAAATATTAAGAATTATAAGTAGGTAATTCTAAAATATTTTTAGATTATCTATCGTTATAGGAAAGGGAATAAAAAATAAGTAATTTCTTACACAAGAAAATAGTGCAATAGATACCGTCATTATAATGACCAATAATTATGTAATTATGGCAGTGCTTAAAGTTCATAAAATATACGTATGTTCTTACAATTGGTCAACTAGAAATTTATTTTGCAATGTTTTTATATTTTGAACGAATCTAGGTAGTCAAAAAACACATTCAATAATTTAGTTAACTAATAATTACACCAATATTTCTAATTACTTAAAATCTATTTCTTGTATTAAATTAACTACACACGTAAGCGTAATATTTGACCAAATACAAATAATTTGCTGTTGAAGCATGATTGGACAATGATTTATATTTAATATAATTAATCAGGCATCGAAATAACAATTTGATAGGTTATAAATTAGGTTATGTATACATTTTCTCTTAGCATATATAAAATCAAGTAATAAACAAAATGTGAAAGAAAATAAAAAAGATAAAAATATTTATTAAAATAAATATCAGAATGCTAATGAAAAATTGTATCCTACTAATTATTTATTTTAGAATAAGGAAGTAAACTAATACTGATAATACTTTGAACATTAAACATTAAATATTCTGAAATTATAAAACGAGGAAGATTAAGGAAAGTTAGCAACAAAAATATAGGTAAATTGATCAGTGACGTATTTAGATCTTCATTGGGAACTTTACAAAGTATTAGTCATTACCAGGCGAAAATTAAACTAATTATTTTATACCCGAATATATTACTTAATCAAAAGTTATTTTTATGTTTTATATGACTGAAATGATATCGTAAAAAATACATAATTGTGAATAATTTTTAATAATAATTTTTTTTGATACCACATTGTACATTATTATGCTATTGATATTGATACTATTATGTTTTGAGAAGAATAATCGTAAATACAATCATAATAAATACATATCCAATTTGATTTAAGTGTTATTTTTATAATAAAACTGCCAAAATGTAATACTTATATTTAGTAAAAATTATATTATTTTATAACACAAATTAAAACAAATTGAAAGTCTTTGTCACTTATAAATCATATGGCATTCAAAACATTCCAACTGCAAGTCTAAAAAATATTAAGAATAACAAATTTTTAACTTTAAAATGCCAATGTGGCATAGTATGTTATTATATTAATATAATTAATCTGAAAATGTAATAACGTTGTCCATCATAAATTAATGGATGTTGAACAAACTATTTACTTATAAATTATTTTAATTCGAGTATCATCTGTGTCTAATTGTCAATTTATGAAGAGATTATGTGAAACTTATACAAAATATGTATTTTACCAAAAAATTAAATTATAAGTGTTAAAAGTTAATATACATATTGTAAATGCTAAATCAACATTTATAATGATTTGAAATGTAAATTTTTTTAATGAAATCACTGAAACACAATAGCAGATAGATTGAATTCTAACAAAATATCTATTATAACTTCACTAAAAATCCTAATTAAAAATTATATAAAGATACATGTAAGAATAACACAATTAAATAAACATTTTTAAAAGTTTTTAATGACAAAATTATGACGAAAAATAGATTTATTTAATAGTAAGATACATTAAATGAATAATTATTATTACATTATACGATTCAATAGGATATTAAAATATGTATTTCTAAAATAAATTTATATAGACTGAATTCAATTTTTTTTCCAATTATCATCATTGTTTTAATGGTAAATTCTATGGCTTCAATTAAGATATTCTCTCTGATAAAAATCAATATATAATATTAAATATAAATCAGTAACATTTAGAATTTGATGGTGACTTTAGTACGAATACTTGTGATGTACTTTAAGAACATATTCTTCATTCATTTTAATCTAGTGTGGCTATTATAATAGAATGGTATATTCATTTTGGTTGTGTGTCGAGTGTGCTACATATGTCAAGGTAATTTTGGTATACAGTGAAATCGTCAAGTAGAAATTTCTAAATAGAAGAACGCGAATATTCAAAACTTAAACATCTGTCCACTTCACACATACGTGTGCACATAAATACGTCACGCAATTTTCAACAAAAGTCAAAGGAATGAAAAATATTTGCAAAGCACATGAGAGTCAAATCATATATTAAGCTAACAACTACCCAGTTTTAATGTCAACCTAAATATATTGGGGATAACAAACTTTTTGACTGAGAACTATATTGCCTCCTCTAAAAAAATTAATTTTACCAGTAGGTAGCTAAAACCACCTTCTTTTCATAATGAATATGCACTGCACCCAATGTTCAGAAAGCTGTTGGTCAAAAATATGTACAAAAGATAGTTAAAACCTAAATATTTAATAATAATAGTAATAAAAAAATTTATTTGAGGATATTATATTATATTTTTATAATTAAATTTAGTCGTTTTTAACTACAAAGAGCATATAATAGTTATTTTATGAGGTAGTAAATTTAGATTTACAATTTTAATTCACATATAAAAGACTAATATTTGTCTATTTCTTAAGATATAAGTTGGCTGATGATTATAACATTTTCTTTGATCCCAAACTTACATAACATCCTAATGTGGTTAATGTATCAACTAAGAATCATGATTAATACGGTTTATATTTTGAGTTATTTATTATTATTACAATTTATAAAGGCCAGATTATAGTATGAAATAGAACTAAATTATACAGCAATTTATCTGAAACAATATTGTATCTAGATTATGACAACACAAATTAAATAGAACATACAATTAAATTTAACCTAGTTTATATGGATAAATTATCAATAAAATAACTTGTATGCATTTGCATATACAATTGTATGAAGTAATAATTCACATGTTTACCTCATTATTATAATGCAAAAATCAAAGTTACAATTTACAAATTAAATTAAAACCTTGGATGAATTGAAAGTTTTAACTTTATATCTATTAATATTATACCTATACATCAAATAAACAATTACGATAGTAGAAACGTTCCAAACATTTTAAATAATTTGTTAATAGATTTAAAATTGAACTTTTTTAATAGTATTTAAAAGTGTAATAATGTACTATTTAACTATTTACTATGAATATTATACTTCTATCATAATTAGTAGTAGTTTATAATCTGAAATTATTTTGTCTTTAGTTAAATGTTTGAATGAGTAAACTGCAAAAATAATAAGTCCAGTCTAGACAAAAACTTTGTTTGAATTAATTTTTATATAATTATAATTCACAATATTAATATTTAAGTTGTCATTATTTTATTAAAATTGTTTAGTAAGCAACGATTTAAAATATATTGCACTTCATAATTAGCCTAAAAAAAAAATAATATAAATTAATCTTAATAAGTTTAAGGAATAATATGTATAAGTATACAATACACTTAAAGTATATTACACTGTCAATATTATTTATAGTATACTTTTTATGTTTTAAACTATACCGTCATTATACATAATATTTAACACCAATTTGTTTTGTCAAGAAATTATTTATAAGTAAACAAAATTGTATTTCATATACTTGAAAATTGGATATTTTTAGACTTATACTATTAAATTATATTAAAGATATATATATATTTTTTTTTTGAAACAATCATAAAACCATAAATGTATAGTGAAAATTATTTAAAACATCTATTACAAAAAAAATATTAGATGCACTGTACTAAACTTATGGAATCAACATAAACTACTTCATTCTATAACTAATTATGTTAATATAATTCACAAACAAATTTGATCTGTTGATATAACTAATTTCTAATATATATATATATTATTCAACTAATAAACTTTACCTACATAATTTTTAATATCATAAATATTATACTCCTAAGGACAACGATTTTTAGTTTGTTGGCTATTCCAAAATAAATATACCTACATTATATATTTCTGAAAAGAATAAGTTATCCAATAATTTATGATATTTATTGACAATTATATTGGTAATAACATTTGTACTTCAAGTAAAAATCAAGTTAATATTTACAAATAATGTATTAAATTGTTTTAAGTATATGACCTACCAACATAATATGCGAGGTTGAAACAAAATATATCAATTACCTCTTGTATTAGTGTATATTGTTTGAAATTGAATCACAATTAAACAGTCAATTTCCATGGAAAAAAAAAATTAAATTCTAAAAATAAAATGAAATTGGGAATTACAATGACCAATAACAGGTATAATTTTACTAGTCATTCGAAATTACGTAAACTTGGTGTACGTAGTTTTTTAATGAAACTCATATTAGACTACTGAAGAGCTTTAATGACACAGTAAGTCAAAAATGTTTAATAGGTAGGTTACATGCAAATTGCTATGTCACTACTACAATTTCTATTCGAAAAATTACGCTTATTTCGTTAAATTTTCAAGTTACAAACACCAATATTACTAATTTTACCATCGAGAAATGTTTAAAATACCCATAAAAATTCAGGTCTTTTCACGTAAATCATAAAATAATAAATGTAAAGGCAATGATGGGTAAAATGCAAGTTATTTATCATTTTTTATAAAAAAAAATCGTGGTATAGATATTCAGTTTTACGTTTAAATAGTATTTATACAGAATACTATACATTAAAAATCTATAATACAAATGTACATAGTTCTAATGCCTTTGAATATTAGTTTTTTAGAACTTTGAAACGAATATAAATACATAACATTTGTTAAAAAAATAATACGATTTTATAACTCACTTGGCAAGCACCCGTTGGCCTCAGCGTATTTGTCGTGTTCCATTTTTCGGCAAAAACGTGCCTAACGTGTGTGAATTATATTATTGTCAGTAACTATGACGAACAAGGTTCGAATCTAAACACGGAGTAATAAACAAATAGGTACATAAATAAAACGGGGAAAAAAACCAAAACGATAATTGGTACAAGCAGGAATAAAACCGGTGTAATTAATAAATTACGAACGTTATTATAAATTCGGCGCGTAATAACTAATATAATACGAAAATGATCAAAAATATGAGATCGCTCACTTCTGCGAAAATACGTTATAATTTTATAGCTGGTAAATTCGATCGAAAATGGTACATCGGTCGAATAAGGCGGCCGGAAAGCACATGTTGCGCCTTCGGTTTCGGCTGCGAAAAGATCGGCGTCGTACTACTACCACGGAACTAGCGCGTAGTATTATCGCCGACGGCGCGGATGACTTAATTGAGTGTCGTAAATTGTTGTAGTTGTAGTGGTCCCCACTGGGTCAACGGCAGTGTTCGCATCATTTGTGTGTAAAAATCATTAACCCGAGCCCAGGGACCTTGTATGAGGTCGCTGCTGTTTAACGTCCTTGGAGACGTGAGCGCCTAACGCGATATTGATCCGGAAAATAATGTAAGGGTAACGGGGAAACGCGTCATTTTATTACTTTTTGCTTAAAGGGATGTCCGTGATAAACAGTAAATGTTAATGTTTTTATTCTACGTCGTTACGCATTATTCGGCATTTTTTCATAATGACAATAATAAACAATAAATTCGAACGGTATATATTTAAATAAAAAGAATTTTGTTGATAAAAATGAAATGGTAATTCACGTACTGTTGGCGTTAATGATTTTCGATTATTTCTGTACGCGATGACGCACGTCTGTAACGTATTTATATTAGTTCCTTCCGGTCACAGTCGTGTGTTTACGTAATTTCTGAAAAATTAAATTTGATCCTAAGTTTTAGTTACACATTTGATTTTACTGTTTATTTTTAAGTATTATTTATAGGGTAAAGATCAACAATTTTGTTAAATATAAAAACATTTTTTCAAAAAAATTTAACAGGGTTGAACAGATATAGTTCTTAATTACCAAAATCAATCTCTCGTGTTCTCTTTTCTCATAGTTACTATAGTTATAACGTGTTCGTTTTACGAGGAATATAAAGAATATAAATATAAAGGAAAACCCTATTGTTTTTATGAAGAATTCAACAACCTAAAAGATTAAGAACCATCGATTTACATGATAAACATAATTATTTGCAATATTAGACACTTGAATTTGTTCTTTAATGCTATGTATTTATACTTTATACAGGGATTAAAAATATAGTAGTAGATGTGGCATAATACTTTATTTCTTTTGATGAAATATATAAACAATACAGTATTTTAAATAATTCTATAATTCTACAGACATTTTGTAAATTCTATCAATTATTCAAATTAAATGACTTAATAAAACTTCACAAAAAATTTAATTTGTTAGACGAATCATGAGTATTTCCAATAGAAAATAAAATTGTTGACAATTCTAAAAAATAGGATTTTTGGGGAAAAACTTTAAGACAGTAAATGCCTAAAGTAATGTATGTTTATGTTTTATTTTTATATATTTTCTGAAACAATTTAAAATTCAAGATTTAAAAAACTTGATTGAAATTAATTTCATTCTTACTAATCTAACAGTTAATTTAAAAAAATTAAGCCATAAAAAGTAATATGTAGTGAATATTAGTATATTTGATACTTTACTTAAAAAAATACATTTTATAGGTAACATATAAGAATAGGGGTGAATGATATAAATCCCATATACATCACATAAATGAAGCGAGTAATTTTAATTCACATTTAAATAGGAGGCAAAATGATTACAAAAAAATAAAGTAAATAAGTAAAAAGTATATATTTTTATGTAAACTAAAAGGTGTTATATCAATACAAGAACATAAATTGTGATATATAATACAGAAAATAAACGTTGTTTTCTGACGTCTGTTTAAAATAGTTTACGATAATAATCCTCTGATGAATGTATACTAAAGGAAAATTAAAAATAAATTAAATAAAAACAACTAAGTCTTTAAAATTATTTTATACTTACACATATTAGTTAGATTCAGATTCTTTGTATGTACTTAATAATGTTGATTTAAAAATTTCTTGTCTTGGCCAAAGTTGTGCTGCTTTAATATTTAAAGGGCTTTCATTATTTGGTTCTGTAAAATTAACATATATATTAAAATATAACGCTTATTATAAATATAAAAAAATATAATGCAGTAATAGTTTTATTTAAATTTAAAATAAATAATAACATTAATTTTCTAAACAAATTATTTAATAGTAATAATGAAATCAGTAGTTTTGAGAGTTATTGATATATAACTATTATACACTTTTTTTATAATTAGATGTATAAATTGAGAAAAATATCTTAAATCAATGGTCAAAATGTAACGAGGAACATTTTCAAAATGTCAAAAAGAAAAAAATAGATTATATCATAATTCACACACTAATCTATAAAATGAATTCTTTAAATACAAATATTTACCTCCAAGTAGAGATTGCAATGATATAAGTATTGCTTTAACATCGTACATAGCAGACCATTTCTCTTTTAAGATATCTAAACATATATTGCCAGTTTCAAAGTCGACATTAGGGTGAAAACAAGGTGTTAAAAACATAACAGTTGGTGGTTTGTAGGGATAACCACGAGGAAATTCCATACTCAATTTATATTTTAAATTTTCATATACCTAAAAAACAAAGATATTTTGTATTAAACGTTTTTTAGAAATTCACATATTTAAACTTACAGTATCTTTAGGTCCAATAATTGTAGCAATCCATTTAAATAGATTATCACCATCAGGAAATGCTGATACTGATTGATCACATGACATCTAAAATATCAAATTACACATATTTATTTTCTAAAAAGTAATAAAATGATTTAACTTTATATTATAAAAAAAAATTATTTTAAATATATGTTCATTTATAAGCCAATTAAAAATTTTAATAAATTAAATATAGGTATTTCTTATTAGTAAGTGGTTATTTTTGTTTCTAATCTGGAAACTCCATTGCTTTATTGAATATCATTAAAAGAAATTAAAACTATATCTTAAATATATAAAATAAGTATATTATAATTAACTTATAAAAATAGATTATATCACGAAAATTATTTTGTTTAGTTTAACGTAATAATTAAATTTAAATGTAATTGTTAATTAAGAAGTGATTATAAATTTGATACTCTTTAAAATGTATAATAGGTCCAACTTTTTGAAATTATTTTGAGTTAGATATAGATAGTTAATTAGAATAAAGATAGTGGATTATAAATATTAATTCAAAATAGGTTTCCTGTTGTTAAATAAGTAATAAATATAACTCATATTTTATAGGTATTTGATTGACCGTAATAACACTACAATAGTAATTAAATTAATTTGAACATCTTTTATATATATATATATTTATAAACAAATGTTCCTTTAAGATATAGAATTTAATTTAAGCAAATTAAAAACATTACATGTAACCATATAATTAATAATTGTGCCTAACTAAATGAAATTTGTATTAAATTATTATGTAACATAATAATCATTGTTATTGCCCTAATTCAATGTCTAATCATGACCCAATTAAATTTAGAAATATGTATTACAATTTTTAGAAAGTGAGGTTCATTTTGGTTGATTTATGAATTTTATAAAAGTAAATCGAATAAATTACATTAATTATATTTTACATTAATTTTATATTTCATATAATTGTATTGGTAGGTAGACATAAATAGTAAAGTAAATATTAAACTTACCATTAAACTCATCAATTCTTTTTGTAATCTAAAATAAAAATAAATATATTTATACTCCTATTATAAGGAAAAATAAGAATCTATTGACTTGTGTAAGCATCAATAATACCTTTGAACGACTTTATTCGATTCTATTTTATTGTTCATGTCTTCACTCCGTTTTGGCGAGTCTGACGAACTGCTCTCTACTCTAGGATTAACATTTTGTGCCATTGTATAAAAAATAGGGAATTTAAAGGATTCTGAACAATAAAGTAATAATACGGAAGACAATTAATATAAATAACAAACGAAGTTGTCTTAAATATTAGTTTTCTAACAGAAATCCTAACACAATTAAAAATTGTATTTAAAATTTAAAAAAAGTCAAAGTAAATATCAACTGATTTAGTTGTTACAAAGAATGAACAAACAAATTTAGTAGGCACAAATGAGATTTAAATATAATAGGAAACAATTTTGTCAAAAGAATATGAAAAAGAAAACCAATATACAGAATGCAATCGATATAGGAATGTCTGCGTTTTGATTGGTAGTAGTGTTTAATCACCGTTGAGCCTAAATTTAACGGACAAACCAAAGAAACTGCAAAACATTGATATAATAATATCAAAGAAAATGTATATATTATCATTTTTAAATATCCCACCGATTTATTTAAAAAGTAATGTAATTTTTTATTTGCACAACAACAATCGAATAAATTTATTTGATGGAACGATTAAATAAATGTATTATTACAACTACTCAGTAATCAAAATTCAAATTAATTGAAGTATTAAATGTAAATAAATGATGACAAATTATATAAAATAATCTGTTAACATTTTATAATATCAATTGCTATAAACAATATTTATTTCTATTATTAAATGTTATAAGGTAATGATTTTAAATTTTATTGAATGTTTTTAAATTGTAGAGGTATATATTTTTTAGAATATCACACCTTAACAATTATGCTTATGATTTGGAGATAATATATATTATCATAACTAAATGAAAAAGTAATACATATTTAACTCCTATTGTATATAGTTTGTATATCATCATCAACTACCTCACTTTATCTTATCTATTTGGGTTCGGCCACCTTCGTCCTAAACTTCCATTTGGCCCGATCTCCCACATTCTCTACACACACACCAGCAGTTCTCATATTCAACCATTTCTTCTTTGGTCTTCCTTTTCCTCTTTCAATATTAATTTCCATAACAGTTCTTACAGCTTCCAACTCTTTTCTCCTCATAACATACACAAACCATCTAAGTTTATTCTCTCTCATTTTATCCACTATCGACGCTACTCCTATGCTTCCCTTTACACATTCATTTCTTATCCTATCTTTCCTTGTCACCCCACTCATCCATCTAAGCATTCTAATTTCTACTTCACTCATTCTCTGCTCTATTTTCTTGTCTACTACCCAACATTCTTAACCATATAACATAACTGGTCTCACTAAACTTTTATAAAACTTATCTTTCAGCTTCATTGGGATCCTCTTATTGCATAGCACCCCAGACACTTCTCTCCACTTTATCCACCTACACTTAGTTATATGTTTTACCTACTTGTCCAAGCCCCCATTCTTTTGTACAAATTACTCTAAATACTTAATTAGCTCAGCCTCACTTACCTCGTCCCCATTTATTGTCATTACACTCCTCACTACATCAATTTGTTCTCTTTCACTAAACTCATACTCTATATAGAGTATATACTCAGTCTTACTTCTACTTTCCTAGTATATAGAACGTTAAATCGTTAAGCATGAGTTATAAATAATAAAGGTTTTTAAAGTCTTAAATATTGATCATATTTATATGATGCAATCAAAGCAATTAGTTGGTTAGTAAAGATTTATTACTATTACAATGTTGTTTTTACAAAATATAATGTTTATAAATTAAACATATTTTTTGTTTGTCACTAATAAAAATCATGAAATTATTCTAAAATTATAATTTGACTGATCAGTTCAAAGTAAAACAGCCACTTTTGCTCACAGTAATATCTAACGACTCCCCAAAACAATGAGTGTATTGATGATTTCATAAAAAAAAATGTATAACAGCACAATAAGGTCATCAGGGAAAAAACTATATCCCAGGCAACAAGACATACCCTCTTGTGGTAATAGGGTTTAAGATTGCTTCAGGAATTTGGTCAAGAGTTTTGAGCCAGTTCTTGTTTTAATTACTTTGAGTTGGTAAGATTTGAATGGAACTGTTAGCACTAATTAATCCTTCTGTTTTTGCCTGACATAATACAAAAGTGATAGTAATATATTTTAATCATTCATATTATCATAAAATTACAAATAATATAAAAAAATTTAAGTTACGTCTCTACTTTATTTTTATATAGAAATAATGTTATTATATAATAATATAGAAGAAAATTTAAACTAAACATAAAGTTGACTAATTTACACCATGGCCTTCTAAGACTGTAGTTTACACATAATTAGTCCAACTCTGAAGTTAAGTTAGATTTTAGGATTTCATTTTGTGAGAATATTAGAAAAAAACTTAATTGTTGATATTTAAAAACCGTTCAAATAACACTACTATGTATATGATCATAAAGTTGTTTAAATTATAATTATTACTAAAATTAAAGTTTTATGTTCCGAAGAAAATAAACTGCTTCATTATCAGCACCACACACGAGTTGTTGTTTTTGTATATCCAATGAGTTGATGGGTGAATAAATTGGTTTTATTATATCATTTATGGACAAACGTGTTTTAACTTTATCAGTGTTCACCCAAAAGTTAGAAAACTCCAAATCATCTAAAATATGAATATAATATAGTTACATAAAATTATTAAAACTAAACTATTATTATTTATTTAAAAAAAAAAAAAAATACCTGGGTCATTATGACAAATATACGATTTTTTAGAACTCCATTGCAATAATCTTCCTCCAAATGAACATGAAAACAGATAATCTGGTTCTAGAGGATGAAATGCGAGCTCAGTAAGTGATGATGTGTCACCACTATTCATAGTTGTTAACAAGCTGTTGGTTCTCATATCCCAAACGCCAATATCTCCTTCTTCAGAACCGGTGAAAATAAAATGCTTTTGACTAGGGTGTTGAGCAATGCATGTAATAGGTACTTGATTCTAAAACCCAAATATATACATAAATAATAATTTATGAAAAATAAAAAATAATTTGTATTAATATTACCTGAGTGAAATTATTAATGTTTATTGTTAATTCGTTTCGAGCAATTCTTAAATCCAAAAGTTTCATTTGGCTCAGTGTATTACAGGAAAGTATTTCATTTTCATTTAAAAAACAAATGCATGTTAGAAGTGAACTACTTATGTCTTCTATAAAATAAATTTGTTTTATATTAGTGTGATTTGGAGTATATTAAACATTTTAATTAAAATATCTATAAATCAGTTCAAAATATATTAATAATCAAGAATTTGTGAATAATCCTAATACTCAATTTTTATTATTATTATGCTTTACACAGATTACTTTAAAATATATTTGAAATTGTTTTAGAACTATTTTAATCTACATTAATATATATTTATTAAATTATGTAACTTTAAAATAAATTTAAAAAATGTGTAAGAAAATTTTAAATAAAATATTTAAACTACTTGCCAAAGAATTTTTGAACTTTTTTAGTATTCAAAGATATGATGTTAAGTTTATAATCATCGCCAATTGTTGCTAATGAGTAGTTACAGATAGCTAGATCTTTGCAGGAGCACCTTTGTCCTTTCCTATAAATAAATATATAATTTATTATATTTTAAACAGGCAATTGCTAATAACCATTAAAATAATATAAACAAGTCAATAAATATACAATTTTGTAAAAGAATTTATTCCATTAAGAAATGGTTGAATTATATAAATTAATTTAACATTTTTAAATAGTTAATATACGTGCTAAACATATTAAAGGTATTAATATTTTAAAAAAGTAAAATATTAATATTACCATATATTAAGGTAATTTTTTAAAATTAATATGTCTAATTAAGTTAATATTTAGATTGTATATGTTAGACAAAGAAACAAACTAATAAATAATAAATTTATATTTTAAGGTATTATAAAAAATTACATACCCAAATGAATGTAGGTCATCCCAAGCTATGGTTTCTTCTAAATGAACATTAGTTGCTTCATTTTCTCCAATTATACGATACAATTTTACTGTTCCAGTATCTATACCGATGACAAAAAATTTGTTATCTAAAAACTAAAAATTTACTTCCGAATAGATTAATAAAACTATGATTTAATTATGGCATAAATAATCAAAATATGCATACTTTGATTTGTGTTATATTTCCTTCTTGTTGTATGGAATCTAAGAGTTTTGGAGGAAAATCTTTAGCCGAATCTTCATCTTCAGAAGTCAGTCCCCATAATTCTAATGCATTATCCTGTAACACAGAATATGTTAATTTAAATGGAATTCCATTAAATATATAATAATTCAATATAAATACTTCTTCGTTGTCCCAGGATCCAGTAACAAACATTGTAGATGACATAAGATCTTCAGGCTTCCATCTTACTTTGTTCACCTTTCTGCCAATAAATTCTGCAAACGTACTAAAGTTATTCATTATGATATTCGTTAATAATTAACGTTTTATGAGTTTTGAAACTAGTTATTTATATTTTAAGTATTCTATTTGATCGTTAAAATACTTTCAGTTATAATATTTGAATATTATTATAAAACAATAAACGGCATTTCAATTTCAAATAGTAACAAAGTTATTGTCGATTGTAACCACGTTAATAATATATTTGTTATCATAGTTTGACTGTTTTTTCGTTACTAACTTCTTATAAGAATATATATTTATATTAGACGTCATATCAATAAGTTAATTTATAATTATTTTAGTTGTCCATTCTCAATAAAAGACAGTGTATGTTGTATGGAACTACGAATAATATAATCATGTTAACAATTAAGTTGAAATCTTAAATCGCCAATCATAATATAAAAGTAAAATGTCCAAATAAGTACTAATACAAATCAATAATTATTTTTGTTTTGTAATTCCGTTTATTTTTTTTTTGGTAATTAGTAAAATGATTTTTAATCGTCATTTAATAGTTTGATATTGACGTTATTTTTATATTATCTCATTAATATCAATTGTAATTAACTATTGAAAATATTTCGAATTGTTTTCTCAATCGTAATGTTCTAAGTTATTTAAGATTAATCTTTTATGGAAACCAATGGAAATGTCAGATAAGAGGAAGCAGTTGAACAGGACTGTCGATTCTGATGATGAACAGTTTGACTGTGAGATGCGAAGAATACCACCAGAACATTTACCCATGTTCCAACGTTTGGCTTCAGTCAATGGCAAAATAAATCGCATGAAAAGGTGTCAGTTAATTGACACAATGAACAAAAAGAAACTTAATGCTCATGGTGAAATAGATGTTTTAAAAAAACGTTTAAAAAATCATTATAGAATGCAAGCGTTGATAAAAGCTAAAATATGTGAATCAGAGGTCGCTTACTTTCCATATTTTGTTGTCATTGATATTGAAGCAACATGTACCGAAAACAATCCTCCTGATTACAAGTAGGTTTATATTTTATAAAGTAATCATTAATTTTTTAAAAATTACTAACTTAGGGAGTGAAAGTGGATGATGTGATTTGAATTAGAAGGCAAAATGGTGCTTGGTATATATTAAGATGTAGTAGATCAAGTAAAATAGGATATAAGGACTAAGGTGTTTGAGACTTTATAGTTTGAG
Organism: Geopemphigus sp. TES_GeoC_2020; assembly: GCA_025469175.1. Taxonomy (NCBI): domain Eukaryota; kingdom Metazoa; phylum Arthropoda; class Insecta; order Hemiptera; family Aphididae; genus Geopemphigus; species Geopemphigus sp. TES_GeoC_2020. The sequence goes on from JAIPRN010000736.1 coordinate 54,825, forward strand.
ATATGATAAAGGAGAATACTTAATATTAATGAATGTGTAAGGATTTTTATTTTAACATTAAATTTATTATAGAACTTAATATTTGTCTTCAATTAGTCTGGTCTTTGTATGACATTTGGCATAGGAATTTAGAGAATTGGCAAATACATTTAATTTTAGAAGTGAGGTTTCTAGAACTAAATTAAAGTATGTTCAAATTTGTTAAATTTTTTTTGAACAGTCATTAATATTTTAGGTTTGAAATCATAGAATTTCCAGCCGTATTAATTGATGCTAAAAAAAGAATAATAGTTGATCATTTTCAAGCTTTTGTAAAACCAACAATCAATCCAAAGCTATCTGAATTTTGCATAAAATTAACTGGTATAACTCAAGTAAGTAAATTTTTTTTTATTTTTAATATTATTATTTAAATTAAACATAATATGCATGTTTTTAATTGGCTACCATGTCATATATCGTTTATTGATACAATTATACGATGCTATATTTTAAAAAATAAATTTGTTATATTTAGAAGCTAAGTATAAAAATTATTTAATAAATATTTATAGAAATTAATTCATTTAAAAAAATTATTTGGATATATTGTTAAAAAAATTAAAGTTTTGGTCAAATTGTTTAAATTAAATATGTTGGGTTATATACAGTATGTATGATGTAATATTTTTTAATAAATTGAATTATTTGTTTAATTTGGTACCTAGGTAATATTCTTTAAAATATTCTAACTTGTTTTAATTCAAATTTAATTTGTACCTATAAGGAAAATAAGAGTTAAATTTTTTATATATGTTAATAGTTTATGTCAATTTAGATTCTTAAATAATAGAAGTTCAATTAACATTTCAATTCAATTTTAAATAATTAAAACAGCTATTAGTAGTATATATTTTAAAAAATTATTTAGATGATCTTATATAAATCGCTAACAATTTTTAATTAAAAAAAAATCCATGTTTATTTTAGTTGACATTTTAGTATCCATCTTCAGGGTTATCCTATTTCAGATATTTTAATGAACACAAATGTTTATCTTTTGATGTTTTTTTGTAAAAGATTGAATTAACGCTTGATTCTTGGTTGTATTTAATAATTGTCAGTTAATTAAAATGAATATGAATATTACCAAATACATTCTTAATAATAAATCTATTCATAAAAGCTTTAATTGCTTTATAATTTTTAATTGAATGCAATTTTTGAAAATATAAATAATATATATTTTATGGAAGTTATTTTGTTCCAATAGAATCAAATTGATACAGCTGATCCATTTCCAGTTTGTTTAAAGCGATTTATCAAATGGTTAGAAGAACATGAGCTTGGAACAAAATACCAGTTTTCTATCATAACTGATGGTTCATTTGATATGGCTCGGTTTCTATATGGGCAATGTATAGTAAGTTTTTTTCATCATAGTAATTGAATAAAATATTAGCTAAAAATACTAAAATTTTAATTTATTTTGTTTGATTAATATTAAAATAATACATTTTTTAGATGTCAGAAATTCCATATCCAAAATTTGCTACCAAATGGATTAATATTAGAAAAGTATTTCGATCATTTTATTTTACAAAACAAATTAAGGTAAGTTAGTACATTCAGTTAGTATTAATTTTGTGTTTTTTTAGAACAACAAATATGTTCTTTTTCTATTGCGTTTGGTTTTATTTTATATTGTTAAAATTTGATGTATAATATTTTTTCAAAATTTCTAAAATAAAAAGAAAAAAAATTATAAATATTAATTATTTTATAATGTGTATGTATAAAATGAATGTTATTTATAGCATTCAATTCAGTGCAATCTTAATGGAATGTTAACGTTTTTGAATATGCGATTCGAAGGTAATCCTCATAGTGGTTTAGATGATTCATACAATATATCTAGGATATGTTTACGATTACTTGAAGATGGAGCTTTTTTAGATCAAAATGAACGAATTGTTTCATTGAAAAATCCCACACCCTTTGGAAAAGATGTATCTATATTATTTATTATATCATGACTTGTAATAATTGTATAAATGTGTAATACAATTTTGAATTTTACCATAGGACCCATTGCCAGTAAGACCTGTACATAACATATTTTGTGATGGCATGCACAATCATAATTACAATCGTACTCATAATTGGTGGTTAGATTCACGAATGAAGAACTTACAATTAAATGATGGATAAAATTTGTAAAAGTGAAATTGATAGTTCTATGTTCCTTTTCAACGTCCAATCTATTTCTTTTCAAAAAATGTTTGTAATAGAATTAAATTTATTTTGCGTTGTTTTTTAATATGACGTCTAAAGTCATTAAATTCTGATTATATTTATTCTTATTCAAGGAATAATTAAAAAAATTAAAATATTTAATTTATATATTGTTATTAATTTATAATTGTTTTCATTATTTTATTTTCATTGTTTTTTTTTATATAGGTTTATAGATATGTATGTTTAAAAATTTGAGATTAATAAGAAACTTTAGTAAGGAAACATTTAACTATAATAGTAAATAAATACAATTTATGTTTGTCCTGAGTATATCTTTCCTTTATATTAAAACAATTAAATTTAGACATATATATATATGTTTAAATTGAGATATTTGTGATCTTAACATGATTTTAAATGTGATCTCTAAAAATATATGTATGAAAGTGTTTCGGTGGCAACGGTAGTTTCCATTTTTTGCCAAGTAAGCTGTAGGGTGTTAAAAACTTGTGGGTTGGCGACAATGTATTACCGGCATCGTGGCGTTCTATGATACGAGTTATCAGTGCCGTTGTTTATTATAATTCGTCACGACAAATCTACCGAAAATTGTATTTGTGGTAATGTAATCGGTGTTTTCATTATATAAACATATTTAGGAATACATTCCTTAATTGTTTTTCTTTATAATATTGTAGTTTTTTTAAATTCGTTTCGTAATTTTATTTCACAATGTTAATTAAATATTACGCGTGTTCAATATTGTGGTTGAGCTTTGTAGTGTTTACCAGTGGGGCTAAAGAGACGCTGGTGTTGCTTAACAATTTAGTCATTAAAGAAACGCATTCTATTTTATTCAACACTCTCAAAGGTACTCAGTTATCGTTATTTGTTATTGTCATTATAATTTTCTAGCTGGTAAATGGCGAATTTGACATTATTTTTATTTTTCATCATGTAATTTAAACATTTAAACCCCAACCTAGTAGGTGTACAGAAGTTTCATGGATCTAAAAGATTTAGCTCAAGACTAATTTTAAGGAAAAAATTAAAGCGATTTACCTAGCATTAGATTTTATACTATCCTATTTTATGTCTAATAATAGCAAAAAAAGCGGTGTCAAATTATTTTTAATAAGTAATGTTTTTCATATTATAATATTGGGTTTAATAAAAAAGGTTAGGAATATTCACATTAAATTATAACATTTTTGTTATGCTGTGAAAGACATTTGATTATTGGCTTCTAATATATTATTACATTTTTAGAGTTAGTATACTCTTGTTATTAATTTCTTCCTTGTTATATTTTATTTTAAACCATTTTTATAGGTTATAATTACATAAAAAAAAATTTATATTGTTTTAATGTGTAGAAAGAGGATATAAATTAACTTTCAAATCAGCTGATGATTCTTCATTGTCACTTTCAAAATATGGAAAATATTTTTATGAAAATTTAATTATATTTGCACCAATGGTTCAAGAATTTGGTGGCTCTCTCAGTGTCGACACAATTACTCAATTCATTGATGATGGAGGTAAATTTTATTACGTAATTATATATTTGTTAATAATTATAATATGATGGTTTTACAGGTAATGTTTTGTTTACGGGTGGTGTATCTACGGGTTCTGCTCTGAGAGAATTAGCTGTCGAATGTGGTTTCGAAGTGGCTGAGGAAAATTCATCTTTGATTGACCATTTGAATTATGATGTCAATGATCCAGGAAAGGTAATAATATTTAATATAATGTTTTGTTTTTAATGTTAAAAAATTAATTTTAAAAGATTTTTTGATAAATACATTTTTTAATAATTAAATGTTAAAATTATATGATGTCGTTGCATTGATTATTAAATATATATATTTAAGTAATTCAGTTTTATTAAAGTTTTTATACTATATATAACAACACAATCAGTGAAATAATTGAAAAAATAAAGTTAATTGTTTGGTCGTAAAAACCAATTGTAGTTATGATTCAACAAATGTTTATAACATAAAAAAGGCAATTTTACTATAAATTTTGGTAAATAATAAACTTTTTATAAAATAAATGAGATTGTGTATATAATTTTGAATAAATAAAAATATGATAATAAAATATTTTCTAAATTTAGGCAATGGATTATTATTTATTTTTCCAATTGGTTGATATATATTCTATTAAGAATTAATTAATTTAATATTTTTGAAAGTTATGTAATGTTATTTTATAGCATACTTTAGTAGTAACCAGTTCATCTAACCTTATTAAATCTGAAGAAATTGTTGGAAAGAATGTCAAAAATCCTTTATTGTATGAAGGTACAACATTGATTACGGATCCAAAAAATCCTTTAATACTGCCCATTCTACATGCTGAGTCTACTGCGTATTCATATAAACCAGAAGTTCCTGTTAAAGATGTATGTTTATGAAACTTAAAATATCCGTATATATGTAACTCTTAAATTAAAAAAAATAATTTTTCTTCTAGTATACATTGGGAACAGGCAAAGATCTATTACTAATTGCAGCTTTACAAGCAAGAAACAATGCAAGAGTTGTATTTTCGGGATCTTTGTATTTTTTTTCAGATGCTGCTTTTAGGTCTTCTGTACAAAAATTTGTATGTTTTTAATTTTATTAAATTAAAATTAAATTTTGGTAATTTTAATACAATTACATTAGGATGGTCAAGTATATGACATTTCTGGAAACCAAGAAGTTGCGTCAAACATTGTTTTATGGACATTAAAAGATAGAGGTATGATAAGAGTAAAATCTGTAAACCATCATAAACTAGGCGAATTGTCACCTCCATCATCTTATACTATTATGGATATGGCTGTATGTATTTTTTAAAATTTTTATTGGTAGTAGATATTTAAATATTAGTTTTTAAATATGAGTGTTTTTTGACAGGTATATTTAGTTGAATTGGAACGTTGGGAAAATGGAAAATGGATTCCTCATAATGCTAATGATGTACAAGTAGAATTTGTACGCATAGATCCATTCTGGCGTGGAAATCTTAAAAATATTGGTAACGGCAAGTACGAATTTGTCTTTAAAATACCTGATACATACGGAGTATATCAATTCAAAATTGAATACAATCGAATTGGATTCACTGCAATTAGAAGTCTAACTATGGTAAATATATCCATATAATTATTAATTGCAGAATAATGTTTAAATATTATTTTAGGTATCTGTTATTCCATTGGAACATACTCAATATGAAAGATTTATCTTAAGCGCATACCCATACTATGCAAGTGCTTTTTCAATGATGTTCGGTGTGTTCATATTCAGTTTTGTGTTCCTGCATTATCGAGAAGATAAAGTAAAAGGAGAGTAATTTAGACTGTTTAAGTTGATGGTGATAATAATTTTGTAAGTCTAAGACTTAATTTTATTAATTAAAAAATAAATATGTAAATGTATCCATTTTTATTGAAAACAAAACTGCACTTATTGATCAAGTATTGTAATTGTTTTTTTTTTATATATATATTTAAACATTTTATTATACCATTATTTCTGTATAATAATTCGAAAAAAAATTTCAACCTTTTATATTTATTATTAAAATTCACAGTTTTTGTGCATACAAGATTCATTAAAAGTTGGCACATATATGTACAAACGTAAATAAACATTTTCCGTTATTAAACAAAACTGTATTAATGTCGTCGCCTAATTATATAATGAACTCGCTTTGTGTCCCCTGGTGAGTCATCGTTTCTTTCAAACGAACTATTTCTCATACTCCTGAACTGTGAAATATTGCACTGGGATAGCTTTCTGGGACGACCTAATGTAAAATAAATCAACCGGTTATTAATTATCTTCGAAGAACTTTGTAGAGGTAATTAATAATTAATAATTAATAATTCATTTACCGGTTAGTCTATGCGTAGCTTCAGCCAATGATTCTCTCCTGGCATGTCTGGCCAGTGTTAAATCGGGCAAAGTTAGTCGTCTGGAATGTGTTGCGTATGTTTTTTCTTTTCTAATGAGTAATTTCTTCCACTCAATGATCTGAAATGTGCATATAGTTTTGTTGTTGTTGTCATCGTTTTCAAAGATATTTTACGTGGATGATTCGACATAGACGAACCAGTTTATTAAATATTTTGCCAGCGTTTACCCGTTTCCTCATGTTGTACTGAACACGCCAGAACAGGGCGAACGGTAATAGCGACAATACGGCAATTATCCACCAGTTGTTCGTGATCTTGGAGCTGACGTTTTTCCAGTCCATGCCGAACAACGGGCAAAGCGTCTCGTCACCAGTGCCGCGACATGGCTGCTGGCTATCGACGTTAGGCTTGTCCCGGTTTGGTTGTTGTTCCTGTTGTAGCGATGGTGGCGTTATAGTCGTCCCATCCCGGTCAGTTTGTGACGACTTTATTCCAAACAAATCGTACACTTTGCTCACTAGTGTTTGGACGTGCTCTGGTAAACATGAACAACTCACTGCTACCAATATGCACAGACACATGACCGTCACACATTTTCCCGTGGCGGTTTTCATTTCGCGTAATTTTTGGGGCGATCCGTTATTCCGATATCGAGACCCTGGGAAACGTGCGGAACGGAAAACGATCGAAAATTACCCGTCCGTTAACGATTCGGACGATTCGTCGTTTTGTTCAACGCCATTGTAAACAAACACCGAACGCGATTAATAAACGCGCGACGATTTTCGCGTACGACGCGCGGTTTTCCAAAAACAAAAACGGATCCCGAGCGAAAACGCCGTTGATCTAGTACTGCAACCTATACAACAGTGGCTCCAAGAGTTTATTGATTTTGTACTCGCGCGCATTACGACCCTTCGGTGCCATACTCACGTGTTACACAGTTTAGGAAACGTGAATATATCGTACAAATGACGGCGTACGTGCGGTCGAAAACGGTTTTTGTTTTGTTTTACAACAACTATTTGACCAGGTGATGTGTCGGCTTAAGTCAATGGCACAAATTGACTTCAGTGTTTGTCACGCAGTTTTCGATTCGTACCGAAGCGAAGAATAGTGGCGTTACGAGACCGAAGGGGGGAGGGTTTTTTTTCAAATTATTTATTTATCGGGTACGCGAACATTTTTTTTCGTATAGCGCGAATGTTCGGATTTAAAATGTTGACACAATTTTCCGATAAGGAACGGTATCTGGTCGGTATTTTATGTTCGTGTTCGGTTAATAGTTTTCCTAAACCATCAAAAAAAATCGCGAACACTCCAATCACGTTTGTTAACGCACGATTTTTGTCGAATCAACTCTCGGTTTTTCGCAATTACAAACATTTGTATTTCCAAACGCTTACGATTTTTATTACTTATTTATTTTAATAGTGTACATACGTACCATGTTTTTGAAATAATACGATCAATTTTGAGGTAAATATAGCGTTCCGAATTTTTAAAAATTTCTGGTTTTTCTTTTGTTTGAAAATTAATCAAATTTCGCGACCGAAAGCTCGATAATTTAAATATGACGTCTATCGCGCGTGTAATTCTATTAGTTATTAAGACATATCGGTGACGACTATTTTTTTTTTTTTAACGTTCGAGTTCGAATTTTATGTTAATTGGACAATTTTTGCGTAAAACTATGAAAACGATTTCAAACGTGGTTAATTTTTGTAATCAACAGCTGAAAATTGAATACGAAATTAAAGGTATATTTATTTTTTTTTATCGACGCTTTTTTTGTCCGGGATTTTATTTGCCTGCAAGTGACAATCTGCTTGTTTTTCTTTTACCAATTCGAGTAGAAACGTAGACGGGAATTTAAATGACATTTTATTCGTATTAATATATATCTCACAAAAACATTATTTTGCTTTTACTCTAGAAACCTTACAACTTTTTGGTTAACCGAAAATACCTTTATATATATATTAAACAACTCGACAACAAAATAAATAATAATATAAACTGTACAGTAGTTATTGTTTTTATTTTTTAACATCTTATATTGTACGCATATATATAATATTATAGCCCATAAAATGCCGCTAATAATAAATACTGTAATTAATACGGCGTTAACGAAATTCCTAGTAAAATAACCGTATACGTTATTGCAAATAAAATGCCAAATGTTACCTATATTCATAGGCAGAGCTAACCCTTGTGTTCGGGGGTTGTAAATATTTTCGCCCAGAAAGCCGGGAATGTTTTATTAAAAACGATTTATACGTTAAATTAATCTATTCGGTCTGTCGAACTCGCGAGCCAATTTATTTAGTTATTTTTGTTAATAATAAAAATTTCCGATAAAATGTATCGGGACTACTGTACGTATGTCGACATTAGGGACTTTTAATAGTTTACAAGGCGTGACACACTCGGAATATCCCGTAGTTTGCCCTGTTCGCGCGTTTTTACGAAAATTTTAAAAATTGGATCCGTTTTTGTTTTTTGAAATTTTAAAGATCGGTATTTTATTTATGTCTCGTCATTTCGAGAATCAAAACGAGTGTTCTTATCGGCTTAAGGGCTATTAGAGTTCATATATCGAAAAATGTTTATGCACAAAGCGTATATCTGAATTTTTTATGTACACGATTTACAAAGTACACCGTCTCGTATATTTTCCTCATATTATACGAATGTCATTTTCTTGTTGAACGTTTATATAGAATATCTTATTACACACACACACACACACACACACACACATATATATATATATATATATATATATATATAATGCGACGTATCCAATGGGATGGAATGAGGGGATTGTTTTAGAATAATACGACTTTCGTTGACCCTGCTATATTGTTTTATTTCTTTTTTATTTTATAAACCGCGATCATAATATATATAAGTTCCTATACATATATATATATTTATGATATAACTTGTCCTAAGAAACGCGCCCTTTAAATGTTTCGATTTTTGTCAATTGTCGTAAAATATGGCCATCGATTAAAATATTTTCCAAGTAACTTGTATCTTTTTTCTGCGAGCCTAAACAACTCTTCTATTGTAATTGGTAATACTGCAAACGTACAAGTGGTTTCTTTGTATACTATAGCTTTCTGTGTGCAACACTATTGCAAGTAGCGGCGAATCGTATTTCGAGAAGTTAAACGTGTTTTTGAAATACTAACTATATACCGCGTTAAAATTTACGAGTGGTTCTCGATTTTTTTATTTACGTTCGTAAGCGACGAGTTAAATTTTGTTTGGAGAAGCCTCGTCGGAGTTAAGAGGAACGAATCAAAAACCGCGGTGGTAAAATTTTTTTTAACGAAACGCGCGTTTAACGGTTACAGAATATTTAACACCGAGGCATTTTTGTTACGAGTTATTTAAGGTGTAGACAAGTATCCATTCAATGTATATATATTCATCTGTATAACCGTCGTGCGTATAATATGGTACCTAACAATTTTGATAACGAATTGCTTTAATGAATATATAAATTATATTAAAACCTATAAGATATATTTAAACCGAGTGGACGACCGCTACATTATCGATTTGATTACGGTTACTACGCGAATTATATATAATTTATAACGAAACGTTGTAGTGTTCGTGTTCGTTATTACCCGTATACACATTGTATATTTACGTTCTACACTATCGGTACCACGTAGATTATGATATCACGATGGAACGATATTTTAGAAATCGTATATCCTATTTTCGCGTAACTAGACAACTGTTAGTTTCGACGACCATAACTGTTAAAATTGTTCGAAAAACCTTAATATAACAATGGTGAACGAATTAAGAAATTCACGCAGAACCGCCGTTTTCATTTTTCGGACGGAAAACAATTCCAATCGGTCGTCGGAACAGTTAGTTCGAAATAATTGTGTCGCGAACCGTAATAAAACAACGCTGATTTTCGGGCTGTTCAAGATCGGACGCCGGAGTCAGTGGCGTACTAACGAGGGAGGGCAAGAGGGGGAGGGTTTGGGGATAAAACTTTCTAGAAAATTTTTAGGAAAAATTAATTTCTTACGAAACGTATATTTTTAGTCAATAATAACAAAAAACTAAAATATTTTTAAACTTTTTAACGCTATAATATAACATGTTCGTTAAAAATGAATAATATATTAAAGTTTATAATGTGTTTTGTTTCGTTAGGGTTATCCGATTTATTTATTTAAAAATTATCCCCCCCCCGAAATTCAGGTTTAAGTACGCCACTGCCGGTGTCCACGCAAATTGATTCAGTAATTTATTTTAACGGAACGGTACGGCGGGACTAATTTAAAATTTTGTTTTGCATATTGTAACGGACCACCTTAATCCACTGACTGGAGTTTCAATAATTCTTGCGCTTATTATCACGCTGCCAGTTTTTACTTTTCAATAATAAGTTAAACAATTAACTACGCTATACTGTTACATTTGTCGCGGAGTCGCGGCGCTAAGTTGTTGGTGATGTCAATGGACATGTGACGAAATAATAAAAATATTTTTGTAAACGACCGATAAAATAGGTCCGTGGGTTCCGTGGGCTGATCGATCCCTGTAGCGAATCAAGTGAACAATTAGGACGGGCCTGTCGGAATTGTATTAGAAATATTTCGAAATTAAACGAGACGATTAATTGGAATATTCGGAAACGATTCTGGGCAGAAATTGGAGTGGTATTATGGTGCGTAACATTTTAAAGCGTTCGGAAAAAATTAATAATTCAGACTTTTGAGACGTAATATATAATTCAGTTAAAATTATATTCAATTAATATCGTATTGAAATCGAAGGCTTGATTCTTAATTTAAAAAATGTATATTTCTATAAATAAATATGGTTAATATTCAGGTAATATTTAAAAATGTATCGTAATTTTAATTTTGTAAAACACGTGTAAAAAGTTTCAACTAAATTTTTGAAATTAAAAAAATTATAATCGATTAATTGTTCAAATCTTTCAAATCGAAATTCTATATACTCGAAATTTTTAAAAATTAAGACGACGAATACTCGTAATTTTTAAAATTCTATACTTATAGTTTTACAATAATGGCGAACACTTTTCGAAAAAGACGTAATTATCCTGTTTATGTAATATTAATACGTATATATTAAACAATCGAAAAAAATGTTAAGACTTTATAGAATTGTTGTTATGCTATTTGAATTACAATGAGAGAACGTAAGTTGATTTCAATTAAAGTCGGCGTGTTTCGAATTTTTTTTCGTTTTCCGCAATTTTTAGTCGGTTTTTAGCGTAGAGATTTTTTTTTGTTTTTTTGTTAATTTAAGAATATTATATTTCGGCTTCATGTTCCACGGAATGTTTTCCTGGTAATTGGCTTACGTGTAAATGTGGAATATTGGCCCGACACATTATTGGTTAAAATTTAAAAGAGTGACGTTGATATTAAAAAAATTGTTCTTTTGTTCATTCACATTTCTAATTTAAACTAACGCGAAATAACGTAAAAATTAAAAATCCCCGAAATAAAAATTCCATATTCACGTAAAAATCTAATAGGTTTAACCAAACCAAACCTTTTTCTTTTTTACGTTATCCGCAATACCCTTACTGGCCCGGAATGTCTGAAGGTAGTACTTCGGATCAGCTAGTTGCCATTGTTTATTGAAAAACAATATTTACATAAATGGTTTTACAAAACGATCATCCTTAATGACGAAGGCGAGCAACGTGAGCTATCCCCTCGTTGTTTTACCTCAGCTCTTCGTACAATGAATGTCTAAACCAAACCCGGCGCGTGTACAAAAACATTTAGCAAGAGGTACGTAAGAAACATAAAATAAAATAGTCGAATAATACAGTGGTCTATTATATATAGACGTTGTAAATGCGCTATAAAGTATAAAGGTCAAAGTTTGATTAATTTAAATTTCGGAAAGAACGGAGGTTGTTGTTGTTGTTGGACACCTAAAATGTTCTTCTTGCGTTTATGTCCGTTTTGATCTAACAGTGTATCGTAATAATAAATAATCGTACGACAAAAATTGACCGAGTAAACGATTGTCACGTATTACCGTACGAATCGTATTGTACGGTGTTTCGCTGCGGATCATTTTGAAAAACCGCTACACGTAGAAGAACGACTTCGAGTCATTGCATAGTACCCAAGTACGGTAAAGTGTTCGTTGGAAAACAATTAAAAACCGATCGTTTCTTGTAGCGTGTGAATCTGAGACGAGCTATGTTCTATCTCGACGCTATTTTCGTTATTCAAACAAATTCGCTAATCCCGGGCCGCGTAAAGCGAAAACGCGGTATTCGGTACGCGTCGCCGTAACATAGTCCTCGTGAACTTGGCCGTGTAAGCGGTCGATAATCTAACCCGCTGGACAAATTCGCCGAATGTTAGTCGCCTGTCTGTAATCGAAAAAATTCCTCGCGGCGATATAATAAATATCGAAAATCGGCCGACACGTCGAATTGAGCGATACGACGCCCGAGCACGTACATGAAATCTTCGACTACGTTGTTTGGTACGGACGCGACGTGAACGGGACGGCGCAAACGTTCCATTTTTGTATAATGTCGGCGAAAAAATGTAGGTAGTTGAAACGATACAGGAATGTTGAAAGTCGCGTCTAATAAACGGGCGGTCAATTCGGCGGCGTATTGATGTAAATAACTTTCGATAGAGAAAAGCGAAAGGGGTTAATAAATACGGCGACACGACCGCGGCCGAATGGATTTCGTCGAAATTGGGAATTTTAAGTATATAAGAATTTCTAAAAGTCGCGTATAAATTAGGTTAGGACCGAATATATGATTTAACATCTTGCACACGTCAGGACGAGGAAACGGGCATGATAAAATTGTTCGCGAATATATTATATTGAACGGTGACAGCTGTCGTCGCTAGGATATTGTCACCGGATGAGACAATTTTCGCGGGACAATATCACGACCGTTAATATCGTGGCAAGTTTTGAATTCCATTTCGGAGAGACCGCAGCCAGCAACAGCCGAGACATATTCGCATATCGACCGAACAATTTGAAGCGGGAAAATTTTTCATGTATCGTTCTAATAATATACGGACGGTCTGTCGTGCCGAACTCGTTATATTTCCCAACGGAGGACGAAAAAGTAAAACGAACCGACATTGTTCGGCCTTAATTCGTTGCCGTAAAACGAATTATTTTCCACAAGATTATCACGGCTGGTGGTCACACATAACTGTAGAAAATTGTCGGTTAATATTGAAATATCGTTTTGAAAATTTTGTATGTTTATCGTTAAATTCCGTTAGCAACGAAAATGTCGTTGGTGGGAGTGGTGATTAGGGTAAATATGAGATAATTTACCTCTTGAATGTACTTTGTGGGAGTGTTTACGGAGATTATTTTTTTTTTTTTT
>JAIPRN010000737.1:0-50000 GCA_025469175.1 Geopemphigus sp. TES_GeoC_2020
TATTATTATTATTATTATTATTATTATTATTATTATTATTATTATTATTATTATTATTATTATTATTATTATTTTATTATTTATTATTTACTATTTATATCGAATTACTTGCCGAGAATAAAATTTCAGAAGCGTAAGTCGACGAAAAAAATTGAAAAAATGGAATGAGCAAATTTCTTTATGTATAAAATATGTTAAGATTTTATCGTTTGCATTTTTCACCAGGTTTTCTCGAAGTCGGTTGAATTTTATTTGCTCTTGAATCAATATCATTTTTTGCCCAAGTGTTACAAGAGTGATCAACTTAAATTCAAACGTATCCATTGATTCAAAAGTATGTTGATCTAACTCATTGGAATTACAAGTATCAGAGTTATTCGAGAAATGTATTATTATTAACATTATTAGTATTTTTAACTATTTTAGAACAGCTACATAAATTTCAATTTCACTCAAAAATTTGTTTTAAATGTATACCCGTGTATATATATATATATAAAGAATTTTTCATAAAACAATTTTAATTTGTTTTCGCGTGCTATTTAAATCTGACCAATGTGACACGTCTGGCGCGGGTGGCCATCGATTCGCGGCCTTTGGCCCATACAATGTTTTATAATATAATATTCTCGTTTAAATTCTTCGCGGGAATTGTATTATAATGCAAGGCGACAAAATTACAAAACGACTACGGCGGCGGCCACGCCCAACAATTAGCAACGTCACGTGTCTACCGTGCATTTCCAGGATTGCGTGTGACAGCCTCACGCGCTATTCTTCTTCGCCTCTCGTTATAATCAGTAAATAACTGGTTCCAAACCACCCCAATTTGTCGCTGACGACGACCTGTTAGTGACAAATCCGGCGACGGACTAATAACGCCCGCGGAGAGAAAAATAATAAACGCCGCCAGTTACGCTCACGCCCGCTACTGTAACTGCCCTCGGTACTCGCAGACGACAATATTATTGTCATTTCATTCGGTTGTAAACTAATTGTTATTATTTTTCGCGTCGAACGGCGTCTTCTATATAAAATTCGATATCTCGTTAAAGTAATAGAGAAGTTAATGGTGACAAATTGACCATCGACTTCGATATTCAAATGGTAGCCAACGAACGTATCGGATGTAATGTAAGGATTTAGGATTGTTTTACCTAAAATCCTTTAAAACCTAAAAGCAACATTTAATTGGTTGACGTATTTACGTGTTTAGAAGTTTTAACTTATTTTATTGCCGTTAAACCGTCGGTTCCAGATAGAATGGTATTTCCTATTACTTCAACGCGACTAATTTTGCAATCGTTATAATATTAAAATTATTTTTCGTTATAATACGTTTACATATTAAAAGCGAAAATATAGAAATTTATATAATTTTCGACCATTAATTCGACATTGGTGTTAACAGGTAAACAAATATAAAATTAATCGATCGCGATACTTATAATATTCGACAGATCAAAAATAAAACGTACACAAACACAACAATCCATTAAAAATCCGAGTTCGAAATAAAATGATAAAAACGTACTAAGATATTTTACTAATCGGTATTTCGAAAATAATTATTCTCCGGAATGTAATGGAACGATATAATGGACAACCTCTCAAATACGTTCGTAATGTATAAAACAAAAACGTGGTCAGACCCGACGTCGCGCGTATTAAAAATTATATAGACGTAGTAGAAGGCGTTTGTAATAATATTTATTTATTTTCCGAGGTTTCGAAAAACCGTTTCGCTGTCTTCGTTAATTCCGGCCATTAGCTTCATCGTCGCCCCGTTGTCGGTGATCGCTTGTAAGAGCTTTTATTCGTAGTCGCAAAGGGATGGTTAGTGGTGGTCGCACTAATAATAACGACCCTGTCGCGGTTAACCAATTTTGGTCGGATCGATATCCATGGACGACGATGGGCCGACAATAATAATATAATATTAAATTATATATTGCGCTGTCGAACGGGGGATGGAAATTCGATAGGACAGAAAATAAACGAGTTCGTTTGCCCCCAACGGGTAACCATTGCGATACCTGTACGCCATGCAGCGGAGTAACCATTACTTTTGCGCAACAGCACGACGACGACAATAATCATAATAATAATAATAATTTTGTCTTAAGTCTTGCGTTTAAAATCGAATATATTCTACGTAAACACTCGCGATCGGGTCGGCTCACTGGTTCTGTGAGTGTGTGTGTGTGTGTGTGTGTGTGTGTGTGCGTGTAGTTGGTGAGGTAGGGGAAACGAGGGGAATTATTTTACACACGTTTAAAAATAAGAATACGAAAATAATCAATAGACTGTCAGTGTACATGATATTTCAGTAATTGAAAGTGAATGGGTCTGGGCGTGTCTGCGTATCCGCACCCGCGACTACCCAAATATCGCTGCGTTCGGTTTTTACGCCGTATTGTGTTATTGCGAAAACTCGATACCGCAACCAACGCTACACAACCCCACGGCCCGGGAGTAACCATACGTTATTGTTGCACGCGCGTATGTGTATATGTGTACCTGGGCTCGGACAATGCACTTATTCTCCTGTCACACGGCCACTTAAAACGTCCGCGTAATCCGATTTCAATACGATCATTATTATTATTATTATTATTATTATATCGTGTTCTTTTTTATATTCGTTCTCGATAAAACGCTTTGCCCGTGTTTCCGTTAACGTGGAAAGCGTGAAGTATGTCACGCATGTCCACCGCGTTCCGAACGTATAATATACGCGCGTTGGTCAATTTATATAATTTGAAATTCGATAATTAACGGCGTTTGATTATACATAATACACGTACGTATAAATGAACGCTTGTGACGAAAAAGAGTACCTCCATAGCTACTATCTCGGAAATTACATTACGAACACAATACGATTATTATGTACGCCCGTCTGTTCTTTCTTTTTGACGACGTTACGCTAGAACAACGAACGGATCTGAAACGGGGTTTGACAAATTAAAACCCTCGAAAGTTCCCACGAAAGCACATCTCCAACGAAACGTAATCTATTTTCGTACGTATAAACGCTATTATAATAACGTGGACGATGGAAGTCGAAATTCGTTTTGGGAAGAAAGTTATTGTAATTTAACGTAAACGAGTAAAGCGAGTTGTTAACGCGCGCCATGCAAAACGCATAAAAAAACGATACGAGTCTGAACGGCCCGTTATTATTGTTCGGAAGATTATTTACGCGCATCGCGTTAATAAATATGGAATTTTCCCCCAAAGGAACCGGAGGTCCGGTAAACACCGGCGATACTTTCGCACGAAGACTTGTTTACGCGAACCCAATGGCGTGGGGCATGGTTTTGAAACGAATTCGGCGCCGCCGGACTACGACTGTAATAATTTGGACGCGTGTATTCGATATAATTCCGACGACAACGATACGACCGACCGTCCGGTACGACCGAACTGGACCGAAACGGGTTAATTACGACGGTCAAACGGCGGTATTTATTCGGGGGCACGGAAAAAACCGATCGGGTTCGTTTCGCGACGACTTACGTACGTGCAAGGCCGATTTGTAGACGCGCGCGTTACCCCCGAAAACCCGAACGAAGTTCGGTACGTTTATATTGTCCCCGTTTAATTAGCATTGTTGTATTAAGTACACAACGTACACGAGGCGAGTACGTTTTTACGGAGTCCGTTTTTTCGCGCGTTCTCGCTACCCCCGCGGCACGCACACACACACGTACTCCTTGCCGGTTTCCCTTTCACGTACGGCCATAATAATTAGTACACTACACTGGCGGGTACATCGCGCGTTATTGCGAGCGCGTGTATTAGTGTGTGCATGTATATATATAAATACGTATACGGGCAAGGAGATTTTTGAAGTGCACAACAACGCGGATTATGCTGCCAGAGTGCCGGCGACGGGCGACGAGATGCCGGTGGCCGGGTGGGCAGCGAGGCGCGGCGGTGCCGTGTTTTAAAATAAAAGGCCAGAGACTTTTTGTGGAGCTCGGTTCGTTCTGCCGAGGCGACGGCCAGGAAGAATCAATAATTTGCGGATGCAAAGTAGTCCCGGCAACCACCACCACCACTTCCACCGCCGCCGCCACCTCACCGCCTCCACCGCCACCGCCGCCGGCCCCCACCTCCACCACCGCTGCTACCGCCGTCGCCGTTGCCTTCCCAAATGGCACAAATACGCACCCGCCCTGTACATTTTACTCGCACACATGTGTAATGTATATGTATACACAAATATTTGCCCGCGCGTGTATAGCGGTATCACATTTTATACTACTACTACTACTACTACTACTACTACTACTACTACTACTACTACTACTACTACTACTACTACTAATACTACTACTACTACTACTACTACTACTACTACTAATATTACTACTACTACTAATACTACTACTACTACTACTACCCCTTTATTCGTTTCTTTATTCCCTTTTTTCATTTTTCCTCCACTAGCACCCTTCTCACAACTCACACCTTTTTCAACACCGTTCGCCATTCCGTTCATAAACCAAAGCAAACGCCTCGTCTGACACGCGTAATTAGGTCGTTCCAATTTTATTCTACCACCCGCGAGTATACCAAGGCGTGTGTCGGCTTGGGCCATGATATCGTTAATGAATGTACGCTAGTGTCAGCAATATAAAATATATCCGTATCCGCGATAAAAGTTAATTTTTTTGCCGGACGATTACATTTTTATACAAACATTTTATGCAAACGACGTGCTTGTCCGTTAACAGTTGATTCTGTCCTTCTATTATTCTACAGACAAATTGTTTATCCACGACGTTCCATATTCGTATACAACAACACACGTCGTATATTTTAAACTTCAAAACAAGTCTATACATGTAACAGCGTTTATTCCACAAACCGGTAAAAACAAAGTTATTAAATTATATATAGATATAGTGTTTATAATTTTAAACACATATCAATTACTATTCACGGAAAATTTATTAATACTTATTTCTACGATTTATTTGTATTTAGTAGGACGAGTTTGAATAATTTATCGATCGAAATTTTGTTAATTATTATTTGATAAATCGTCAACGAAGCGACCCCGGGCCAAATAAATACATTTTTTTCGCTAATTTTAAATTTACTTTTTATTTTGCTAGGCCTTTATAAGAATTTTAATTGTTTAAAAGCTATATTTTGCCATAAAGATGGCACACGAAATTTAATTGCATCCTACCTGCTACGCAATAATTAAGGTTGTTCTGGAGTTAACAAAATTAATCAATTCGTTAGACGGAGCCCGAAGGTGCTGAGGATTAAGGACGGGATGGTTATATGGGGGCAGAGTGGGGGGCGACAAAGAAAATTACGCGTTCACAATAGCTCCCGGAGTGGTGAAAATAAGTTATATAATTAATGAAATTGTTGGAACACGACGGCGCTTTCCCCAGGCGACGTAATTACTTGTCAACGACGAAACCGCTGCGCTGGAACGTTCCTGAAACTCCTTCACCCCATCTAAAACGACTACTGGTATTAAAAGAAAACAAAGTGAACGAAAGGGAAACAACAAAAATTAAGCCGTTTTCTTAACGGGAAAAATTATTTTAATTGGGTCCGAATTTATTTGAACCGATGACAAAAATATCGTTCAAATAAATTAGTGAAAGTTGTTTATTAAGTGTATATATATATTTATATACCTACATTATTTATTTTTTATTAAGTTTTCATTTTTAATAATAAAGATAAAAATAATAACTAATAGTAAACGGATTCTGTAAAATTAATAATCGACCCGAAATCATTTTAATTTGGAAACGTTATTTTAACTGTCCCCCGAACAAGTTTTTCTCATAAATAAGACGAACGATACTAACGTAGTTTTATACCTTTCACATACGAAGTCAATTATTTAAAGTGTACATTCGAAACATACGTTTATTCGTCCTTAAAATATGGCGATTTTTACACAAAAAAAAAAAAACAAAAACAGGAATAGCAACCGGGATTTGGTTGTGGTCTTGCAGGCTAAAAAAAACATTCCTTAAGGGCGAAAATCGTCGTAATTAAATTACACCCTTTTGTGCAAATCGGAACTCCGATAATAAACACTGGGATTTAATTACGATTTGAGGGAGTAAAACCCCAATGAAAAACTCCGTTTTTCGCGGTATAACATATTATTGTTTCGGTTTTTTTTTTATAAAAATCTTCTTAAATTTGTCGTAAACGAGAAAACCCGAGTATAAAACGAGTTATTTTTTTGTTTACGCACTATTCAAACGTTTAAGGTTTTGTTTCATTAAACTAATGAAAAATGCCTTCATATAGTGGAAGTTATGGACTGAAATTACGGGAGCTTTTCATTAGACTCGTTGAAATAAAAGACGTAATCATTTTTGTTCATGACGACGTCAACAAGTTCGAAAAATTAACTATTCAATACGTACGAGGCGAGACGATAATTTTATAGTACAAACGCTGATTATTGATCAATCAATCGCAATTTACAAAATCACAAAAAACAAAAATAAAACGTTATAACACACGGAGTTTAAAAATATAGTTTTAGCGATTTAAAAATGTTTTATTGTATATTAATATCTATTTATAAATCACTAAATAACTGTCGGAGATTGTTAATAGAAGAAAAAATAAATCTATTTTCGTATTATCGCTTGTCTGGCAATATACATTATAAAGGAGTTTTTTCAAAGTAAAAAAAAAAGTGATTCCAATCACTACCGGAATCCGACATCGACCTTTCCGATCCCTTCGAAGACACGGCGAACATATTAATGATAATATTTTGACGTGCGTTTTCGACATATTTTTGATACGTTACATTTCCCGATTCACATACCTTTCGCGTGAATTTAAATAGGAGAAAGTTTTCATATTTTATTGTTATGCATCGATCGTACATAGAACAGCTGTTGACGTTTCTATATGGAAACATTTTAGATATTTTAAAATGCTCCAAATGTTTGAATTATTTATGAGCCGAAACTTAGATACCCATTCTTCCTACCACCAATTAGCGTTTCTAACATCATGATGCGAGTACCGTTCAAATATAACTAAACGCGCTTGTTATTCAATAACGCCAATTATAAACACTAATACTAATATGGCGATATGTAAATTTTAATATTGTTCATTAGCCACTGTTTATGTATATTCAGTTATGTACTTTTTTGCCGGCATGTGTAATTTATAGAAAAGTTCACACACCGATGACACGACCGTGTATTATAAAAGACAGCCAACATCCCTCAAAAGTTACTGTTAAGATTAATTTTATTTTAAGTTAACGATAAATTAAGAGCGCTACGGTCGAGAACAATTTTTTTCAAAAATGTATCAGTATATTCGAATCGAACATGTAGATACGTCGAATCGCCTTAAGGTAACGATTCACATTAAATTTTAATTTGTGATAACAGGCAAAAGGATATGACTGCTCTCGATTATATTTTAAATAACATGAACGGTCATACTTTTTTTTTGTTTTAAAATCACCTTACACGTTTTGGTTAAACTACAGCAGTTAAGTAAAGTCGTAATGAATGATCGTTTATAATAATTAATAAAGCGACGTATCAAAACCGTATTGTATATTTGTGTACGTGTATTTATATTGTTTAAGAAGGAAGAATTACCATCCTAAGTTTCGTGTGTCAATTAATACGTATTAATAGAAGTAGTGGTGGCAAATAACGGTCATTTTCTACGCTGTAAAATTTATTTAACGATTAAAATAAACGAATTAAGGAAATGAAAACGGACGTCCACTATATTATCCAATCGGGGTACTCTACGGAAAAACTATTTATATCAATTTTGTATCGTGGTAATGAAGCCTGTCGTGAATATTACCGATGACGTTAATTGTCAATTATAGATTATTTTATTTTTTACAAATAAATAATATTGCGTCGACATAGTTATTTGCTTATATAAATAGTAATATGATTAGGTGGACCATTTTATAGCGATTCGTTGTTCACACATTTACGAAGTAAGTTTTTGTTAGCCTAATTTGTTTTTCAATAACAGTGCTATAATAAATTATAATGGTTTTTGGGCAAACACGTGGAATAAACATGCGTTTAAAACGCGAGCGATACTTTTTGTTATGATTGATGGTGAAACGTTATTTTGATAGGTACAAGAACTTAAAATGTTATGGATTCCAGATTTTGCCTTTATTTTTTCGTATCTCGCTATTGTTATTATTCGTAAATTTTTAGAATAGTATTAATTAATTTGTTATGCCTTTATTTAAATTCAATTTTTTTATTTTTGTCGTAAACGGGATATTTTAACTACAATATAATGCAGGTACCGTGAATGTTTTTTCAAAATGGATCGCCAAAATGTCCTACGTTTGTATGTATAACGTACATCTCTGTAAACTGTTATGTTAATTATTATTAAGTAAGCGTTAGTGTGCTGTTTTTTAACTAAATATTATTTTTAAAACGTTGAAATTTTAAAATTATTACGTACATTGTACGTTACTTATATTTCCCGTTTGACGATCAGCACGTAAATCAATCATTTTTTATTACTAAATTATTGTTTTTCTGACGGTATTTTTTCTTTCATATGTACTATGTTTACCATTTTTTTTTTATTATCTATTGAAATTCAGTGCTGATAGAAATTCGTACTACACGCGTCACAACGGTTTCTCGATAGCTTTGAATTTTTATATTATGTAGACAGTAGTTTCATGGCTTATAAAATTAATAACATTTTGCTAATGAATTTACATTCGATTAAATAAACAATTTATTTTTGCTATTATAGGACCTAAATCGTGTACTGTTTTCATTTTGGTAACGTTTACGATTCGTATCTAAGATTTTATGTATTCACGAAATGACTGATGAAACACATTTGAACAGATGAAATGTACCGATCGAAACAATTTTTAGTATTAATCCAGACCCGTCGTAAAAGACGTTTTCACTGCAGAAACCTCCGTAACGGTTTGTACGTTATATTCAAAAATTCGGTAACGGGTTAGTTGAGGTATGTAGTGTTTTTGTTTTTTAATCCCATGGGTTGTTTAATTTCAAAAGAACAGAATGATGGAGGTAAAAACTAAAATAAAAATTCGTGTTAAACTCAATTGCGAAATTAGCTGCGGACGTGTTCGTTGTTTACACCAGGCAACTGGTCTTTAACAAATTAGGGGAAAGGTTTTTTTTACTTTTTTTTTTTGTTCTACGTTTAAAAGAAATCTGAAATGCAATACGGGGTATGCGAGACAATAGACGTGTTCAACACTTGCACGATCTTGAGCTGTCAGGTTTTAAGCCATACTGCAGGCTTGGATGTAGAAGGGGCGAATGGACGATCGAATCTCGAAATCCTGAATTAAAACAACGTCATGAAAAAAAATACTATTAAATAAATGCGAATAAAACTACTTGAGTTCCACGTAATTATATTTCGTAATCTTCGTTTTGTATACGATTAATATAAATGATAATAAAAAAAATCTCGGTTATTTTACGACTTTGCTATTTGCTAGCTAGTACACTTCACATTTAAACCAGTTAATTTTTTAATAAAAACCAAATTAATCCCTTTTGATGACTCGTTTACACACACACACACACACACACACACACACACACACACACACACACACACACACACACACACACACACACAAACACACACACATACATACATATATATATATAAATATGCACATATGCACACATTACACACGAATTTATGCACAATAATTATATTATCTACATAATGTATGTGTGTTAGCTAAACACTTTCTTTAGATATTAAAATGATCGGTTTTACATATTTCACACACTCGCATTTTACAAACTAAGAACGACGTAAAAATATAGGGTATTTCGTTAATTCGCAAGAATCGAGTATGTTATCAAAGTTCATATATGTGCATTTAAATGAATTTATTTAAAAGCACGATGACGATCTCGTATTGAAATGAGTTTTCTTTTCAAATCGCTATTTTGTTTTCATTTAGAAATTTCGTAAAAAAAAATCGAAAATATTCAACAAATACGAATATTCATTTTCAGTTTATCAAACTTCTCCGATCTCGACAGTTTGAAAACTGAAGATTAAAAATAAATAATTTTGTCATACTCGAGAATTTTAAATAATATAATAAATGTTGTATACAGTAATTTGATCATGATTCTCATATTATATAAAATGTAATTTACAGATTAAAAATCACGAATTGTGTTCGTTTCTAATATTTTAAACCGTTTATAAAATTTGAAATATCGCTACCGGGCACTTATAGTACTGTATACCTTATGGTGGGTTGAAGGAAATAACAATGGGTTCATATATATATATATAATAATATGAAGTAGGTATTTGCCTTGTTCTCACTCGATCCCTCCTTATTCTTTTTTATATATGTTATCCTCCTCTCATTCTACACTAGCATAACCCTATCACAAAAACATAAGACGACTAATATCTAAAATATACTCGTTAATCATGAGAACAGTAGGTGCACAACTATAAATTGTGTAATAATATGTTCACTAGTCCATTTATTTTAAACAATTTCAATTTATATTACTGGAAACTATAACAGTTTTATAAAATGTACAATGTATATTTTTTACATTAAATAGAAATTAGGTTAACATTTAATAAGTACTTGTTACCTATAATTTACATTTCAATACAAGTAATTTTTTTTTCGTAAATGACGTCAGTAATAAGCATTTATATCTAACTAAACATTATTTGTTATTTGCACAGTCTTTTTAAAATTGAACTATTTTAGCAAGCTGGTTTTTATATGTTAAACTTGTAAGTGGTTTCCAAAATGTGTTTTTAAAACAAATCGTTTTAATAAAATCAATTTAAAACACGGTATTTCTTTAGTTTTACATTTTCAAATATTTTAAAAACTATATTTTCTGTATTTTTTTTTATGAAGAAATGAATAACACAATAACATTATATCTATTCATAGACAATAAGGTATTATATTAAACTATAATGTTTATTATAAAATATGATTATACCCATAAGAAAATATTTTGATAAATATTTAATACGAACTATATTTAATGTTAATATGTTAAGTATATATATATATATATATATATTTAATTTTAGTATAATAATATAAGTACAAAGAATAAAGTTAAAACCATTAAACTTGCTTATGTAGAATTATAACATTTATAGCTTTAATAGTGACGTGATGGTTTCTTTGAATTATCAAATTTAAAGGCATAATGTCAACAGTTACGAGAGTATTTTGCAAAATTAACATCACCGAATATACATATTTGGTTATATATATATATATATATATATATATATATGTTTATATAATATGTATTTTATTCTTAAAATTTCAAAAGTTGTTTTGATTCAACACATGTATTTCTCAAAATGTCCTAAATATTAACTGGTCGATGTCTAAGATCCAAATTGTATTTTTATTACCCCACAATTATATTATTTTAATAAGTAAATCAACCATAAAATGTTATTTTCAACCTCTTACGTTTCTTATTTAAATCAACGAATTTCATTCAGGTTAACTATATGTATAAATAAATTTAATTAAAAATATTAAAAACGTCAATTTCTTAACAACTTAAACGTATATGAATATACATATATTAATAAATATAATAATGTAATAATAATAATATATATAAAAAAATCGTTTTGTATAATATATTAAATATGTAACGAACGGAGTCTTAATATTTAATCGGTAATAATCGTGAAACATGAAACTATAGAATTTAAACCACAGAGTCAAATGAAAGAACAAAATTCTAAAACTATAACAAATATTTAAATTTATTGTATTAAACAACGTTTCTTTTAATTAACTATTTATATTTTAAAAATTACTTTTTCCGGTAACCATAGTTAAATATTTAAACGTAATAATTATAATTTTTAATGAATTTACGTTGGTAATTCGTGATTTTTATTTAATATTACAATTGCATAATTTTGTACAGATAATACTTTGTATAGTTAAATATGTACGATATTAATAGATGTTTGGAAACTGGCAATATTTTATTATTATATATATATTAGTACTTTATAACGCTAGGCTATATAAAAAGTAACAGTTTTTCAATAATTGTTGCGACATATTTTTTAATAACGTATTAATTGTGTTGATATATCAAGTGCGTGAAATATACGTCTAATAATTTAAGATCAAGTTACTGGGTTTGCAGAAAATGATCCATAGAATTATCCGTTTTCGAACAACCTTAAACCTATTAGTTAACACGGCTAATTAATGGTATTATCCAAGACGGCACTTATTAATTCGATTATAATTGTTGTCCCATTAGGTATCGACTCATCAAGACGTTTATAACAGACTGCTTGATCAAACTGCACAGCCGTAATAAATTTTAATTACAATTTACCAGAAGGACAATTGTTTTAATCAATCGTAACTGGAATGTACCAGAGTAAACTTCGTTTACTTATCACCCTTTATACATCAATATATATATAAATTACGTCAATTTTCAATTTTAAATAACTTTATCGACTTGTAAGAAATTACGTTTTTAAATATTTCGCATAAAAATATCCGGATTTACCAATAAAAGAACCCTTTTGGTATAAATTCAATTATGGCTGATTGGTTATTGGTATAGTGAAGAGGGGATTATGCAATATACCGATAGTGGAAAAATTGGTAGGCAATTCGAACTCGATAGTCCCATGTTACAAGAAAGTCAATAGACCTTCCGGTTGGAGTAACAAAATTAAATACGGGCGTATAAAACCGTAATAGCAATAATAATAAAAATTATACAGTCGACTGTTGTTATTTAAAATACATTAATGAAATAAAACGTGTGACACAATTTAAGCAATTTACGAATTAACCTAAAATAGATATACGTGGATCCAGTTGATTATTAAAGATTTTACTGTATGTAGTGAAATAAATTTTTTTCATTTTACTAAATATTGTAATACTAACTGTTACAAAAATGCTAATTTGGAAGATAATGCTCGATAAAAATCATCGAAAATTTAATAAATATAATTTTTAAAACGAACCACGAATAATTTTTGAAAAATATTATTATTAAATATTAGAGTTTTTCTTTTGCAAATGTGTGCAACGATTTATTTTTGCTTTAAGTATAAATACAAGTGGTAAGTTTTTAAAATATATCATTTTGAACAAAATATATTAAAATAAAACATTACCGAACAATATATCGTATAGAATTTTTTTTCACCCTGTTATGTTAACTATTACTTGATATTTAAGAATAATAAACTCGATCGATTTATTAGTTTGATTAATAAACGGTAAATATATGAATTTTAGGTAAAATATAGTTATTGAGAGCGAATATTATCGAATTCAAACGGGAGAGCGGTTTATTACAAATATTTTTAATTACGATTTAACAATTAAACGATTATACGTAATTTGATTGTACGGCATTTTTTAATAAAATAATACAAACGTGTTTTTAATACAAATACTGCAATACGTACGCGCGACAATAAAATAATATACTTCGAGAATTGAATGATATTGCGCTTTCCAAATAACGCGTAACGCGTGCGCTTTATAAAAGGCGTTTCGTTTTAATCGAAATTTATGTTTTTACAAAACGGTTAATCAATTATGATACGGTATTACGCGTATTATTAGGAATACGAATAATAACCGAGACGGATAAAATTGTTTGACACGTGACGATCGTAAACTGTATTATAATTTTTTTCGTGAGCCACGTGGCGCAAAGAATTCTATACTAAATAGATTTTCATTCAATAAGTATTGCCGAAAACGCCGAGTCAAAAATAATGGAAATCGTTTAAGGAAGTTTATCTGTAATGAAACGTGTCTAAAAGTGTGTTCGATTCTTAATATGATACAATATGAATAGAACCGTTAATAAAAATTACTGGAGTCGAGTATGTTTACAAAGACAATATAATAATATAAAAAAAAAACATTTTTTTTTTTTTGAAAATTAAAAGGAACGAAAATTTTTATAACGACCTAATCGTTTTATCCTAAATACGTCATATATACGTTAAACGTACCTGATAATAATTGATTATTTGTTAAACACGTTTGTGTTAAACGAGGAACATCGATTCAATACATTATTATATCGTTTTAAGATACACGAAAATTGTAAGACAAAGACGTTACACTTACGGAACGTAATTACTGCAGTCTCTTGTCAGTTATCCATTACAATAGTCATACCCGTCAAAAATCTGAATATAATACGAACTCGATCTCATACGAATAAAATATTTAAAAAAAAAAACCGTAGAAAGCCTCAGGTTTTTAAAACTTCACGTGGAGCTCAAAACGTTACGTTTCTCTCGTTCGATTTTTACAATCCGTAACAAATTGACAATCAAATAGTAAACACTTACTTATACAACAAACGAGCGGGTCTTTAAATTTGTACAAATAATTTTTCGACGAAACAAACGAGTACAGCGAAATGAAGAGAAATACCGAAGTAGTTAAACATTAATATATTGTATATAGAAAACGTTTCAAAAGTATTCCGCGCTAAAACGACGTATTTTTTACAAACGTATCAGTATATTTTCGCAACGTGTTACGTTATTCGGTATTTATAATTTTGTGTGGTCTTTGACCTTGAAAATGGTTTCAAACGTCGGAAAGCAGAAAAATAACGTTCAGCCGTACTTCGCGAGAAACTTGCCACGGTAAACACGATCTTAGTTATCGTTTAACCGCTCCGTCTTGTACCAAATTTCGCGAACACAATCTTTGATCTGAAAACATTCAATCGTTCCGGTTTGAACCGTATCCGACGTAACCGATCTTCGTCGACAAAACCCATGTAACAATAATCGGTTGTAGTAACGAACGCGTGTAGGCGTTATCAGCGTACACCATAAACAGTTCAACGGTCCGCGAAACGGTTCGGTCGCGGTTATTTTCGTATTCCGTTACGCGCCGATAAACCGGCGTGACAACCGGAGACGTCTCAAGTCCGGTTTTTCGAATAAGGAAACCGCGATAGTTCGCGAATCTCGTACCCCTGGAAAACAGGCGAGCGTTTCCTTATCGGAGAACATTTCGTTTTCCGTTATTTTCTCGGCCGTTTCTTATTGTTGTACAAAAATCGAACGACCACCACTCTTTCTACTCTATACACGGTCGCCACGTTGACGAGTAACGACAAAAGGGTTGTTGAAGGAGAAACGCGAATTACCAGGGAGCGTTAATCAGTCGAGCTCGATCGTTTGACGAGGACGAACGAACGCCCGCCAAATAGTCCGTGACATAGTGACACACACACACACAAACACACAGGGATGAACAAATCGAACTTCAATCACGAACGATGTTTGTATAACGTTACGTGACCAGAGCATACCAAGGTAAATTGATCGGCGTAAATACGACTTACCGGCGGCGGCTGCGGCTGCGGCGGCGGCGGCTGCGGCGGCGGCCGAGTGATTGGTGGTCAGCGACAGTGGCGTGCCGCCGTTGTTGTTGGCGGCCGCGGCGGCGGTGATCCCGACGGCGGCCGCCAGCGAGTTCATGTTGTGCGGCAGGAACGCGGCGGCCACGGCGGCGTGGGCGTTAAAGTACGCGAACCGGCTGGCCACCATTTGGCTGTGATGGCTGTGGTGGCCGCCGTGCTGGTGGTGATGGTGGTGGTGATGGTGCGCCAGTCTGGCCGCGTCACGGTCCGGGAAGCACGACGGGCCGGCGGGCCCCGGGCCGAGCCCCGGCGGTGTCGGCGGCAGTTGCGGTTGCGGTGGCGGCGGTAGCGGTGGCGGCTGCGGCGGTGGCTGTTGCGGCGCCGGGTACGACGGCGTCACGGCCGACACGGCGGCCGCGGGGCTCCTGGTGCTGTCCGTCAAGCCCAACAGTTCTTGTATGGCGAACGGCGACCGTTGCGGCATCGTTTTGTCTTTGGCGGTCGCGCTCATCGCGTTGCGCGCATTACCCGCCCGCGGCCTCGTTACCGGCCGATGCGAATTAATCTATTACCGTTCCGCCGCCAGCGCCGGGCGGTTGTGTACAGCGGAGTAGTGTATCGGACGCGCGGCGGCGGCGGCGACGACGACGACGACGACGACGACGACGACGGGACGGCCCGTTTCGATTACCGGACCGGGCGTCTTTAACACGTCCGGCGAAATAATCTACGAACGGCGAGCGAACGAGAAAACCCCGACGATAAATATATACTTATCGTATACGTGAATCGTTCGAGCGCGTGTACGATAATAACAATACCGACGATAATAGTAATAATAATAATAATAATAATACGCGTTCGGTGCCGGCGTAACGCACCGCGTCCACGGGGATCCAGTGCCGGTGTGTGGCGGCGGGCCCGTGTCGACGCCAACGTTCCGGCCACCGGGGCGGCCGACTAGACACGTCGGAACGGGGGGCGTGTCCGTAACCCGCACCCGATTGGCTGGCCGGGCGTGACCGTACGGGTACCGGTACAGCGATGGGGACCGCCGTCGCGCTCAAACGGCCGCGCAACACCCACTTAGGATTTTTCCGAAAAAAAATTAGGAAAAAAAAGTCCCCAGCTCGTATCTATATATATATATATATAAATATTTGCGCGTGTGTGCGTGTGTATGTCAGTGTTTGTGTGTGTGTGTGTGTGTGTGTGTGTGTGTGTGTGTGTGTGTGTGTGTGTGTGTACGCGCGCGCGTTGCACAGCTCCCTCCGCCGCCGCCACGTATCTTTTATCTTCCGGCCGTGTTGTATTGGTGCCGCGTTTTTTCCCTTCTTCCCTTCTCACACACACACACACACACACACACACACACACCCGGTTCAGTTCTCTCTTCTCCGCCGTTTACCGCCGCGTCGCGAATTCGTTCGGTCCTTAATTTTCTCCCGATTTCGCCACCGACGGTCGTTGGTCGCGCGCCTCTACGACTAGCTCGTGTGTACATACATATAATATATATATAGTACATATATACACGTATGTATATACTACATAATAGATGCATAATCCGGCGCGGACCGGACCGACCACCTTCCCCGGGCACAGTGGCCGAATTCGGAACGAAAATCCCGCGCGAATCGGTACTACTAATTATTTTCACCGCGTGTTCGAACCTCCGAAACAGAACTATTTAACCGTTTTTTTTTTACGCGACCGTCGTCGCGAAGGTTTTGATCACTCACCGTCGATCACCCACCGACAGCAAATCGTCAGTGCTAACTAAAAATACACGTTTTGTATATTTCGAAAGGAGGAAGTTGAGGAGGGGGGCAAATCGACAAACGAAACGACCGTTATCATATTTTTTCGCCGTAATTTCCGGCGTCCGTACCGTATAAATGACTCTTTATTTCTTTGAAAAATCTGCGTTTTCATTTACGCGAGTTCTAAATTGGTCGTAAATTTTCGACGAAATGGCATCGACCCCGTGCGTACGTTATGCCAACCGTACTGGGAACGAATCTGGAAAAACTTAACGGCCCCCATCGTAATTATTTCGTAATCCACGTTCGTCACGTTACCGATTAATTTCGCTAACGTCTTTTAAAGAGATCCCGACGTATTGACACAGCCGTTGGCCAGAGAATCTTCGATTCGGAAATTCGTCGATTTTCGGTCACGTCTGAACGTTCCGAACATTCCGTGCCCGTGTCGATGGTCCGTCGGACGTTCGCTTTTCGTATCGGACCCTCAATTGAAAACCTTAATCGAACGACGGTCCGCCGGGTGTTTTTCTACTGGCCAGGTCCAACACTCACAAGTGCGAGTTTATAATATAACGGGCTTATTATTCACCCATCTAAATACGAGTTACCAGCGAAACTATACCGGACTCTACGCCGGTTCCGCAGACGACTTCGACGCGGTATGTCTTCTCATAGATACGTGCAATTACGTTTTTCTCAATTTTCGGTCATTGACGTGGGTCGTTGATCGACCACCTATGCACGTATACGGGCGTGTATCGAATATTTACGTCTCGCTCCGCGACAATAATATATGTGTGTCCGCTGGTAGGTACACAGGCCGACTGTCGGGACACCCGTTTATTTTTTTCGAATACGTCTCGTTCGTTTGACGGCAAAACCAACACCGTTTGTCGCCAATCTGCGAAATTCGTTCAAGCCCCGTCGTAGACACGTTAATACAAATTACGTAACAAACAGCCAATGGTCGTCGTTCAGTCGCACCTAATGTCGGGTTAGGTAAGGTCGTGGATTTTTTTTTTTGAATCCCGTCCCGTGAATTTAACGACTCGCGATTATACGATTTTATGCTCGCCGCGTACACGTGCGTTAAACCGATTCCAACGATTTCGCCCGCTCCTCCGGTATTCACGTATTGTGTCCGTCGCCAACTGTTCACACTATAACTGTTATCTCACGAGTAAATGAGCCGAGAAAAAATTATCTAAATAGTAAAATATTCGACTGTCCGTAGGCGATTTTTATTGAAACCGGAATCGTTATCTCGTAATTCACACTTCGATTAATCTACCGATATTAGTGTCTATATGTCGTCTTTGTCGAAGACAATTTGATAGAGTACAGTTATTATACTTCACACGCACGCATATATGTGTGCGTGTGCATGTCGTGGATACCTCTTTAAACAATTCAAAGTAAATAAATACGACGTTTTTATTTTATATTTCGTTATTTAGTGCCTGTGATGGAATACGCAAATACTACTAACTTATACCGAAAAACTTATTTGAAAATTATATTTTTTAATGTTTGCAAATTTTTTTTCTTATTTGTTGCAGTCTTTGCTTATTAAGTGTATATACTATGTTGTATATACATTGTAGCAACTGTCGAATGTCATTTTACTAATCCGTCGATACATTCATTGCCATTTTTATATGGCTTTAAAGTCAACAACGTTAATGTGTTTAAGTGATCAATACTGTATAATGGCTAATAACTGTATTGTGACACAATACAATATACACTGAGATTATACTCGTAATAAGAATTATTAATAATAATATCGATAATAATAATATCGATAATAATAATATGGTATGTCTATAGTTTTAATGACGTATATAATATATTAACAATCCGTATAATTTGTCATAATAATTTTATTCAAAAATAAAATAATGATTATTAGAATTATACGACGTAAGAAAATTCATTATATTAATAAACCGGATCATAAATTATAATATTACAAAAGCGTTACAAGTTAATTTATAATTATTTATTCAATAATTTTTAAAAAAGTGTTTATTTTATGTATATATGTGTGTGTGTTTGCGCGCGCGCATATATTTATTAATATACAACTTTCAAAATATAAAACAACATCGAGGCAGAATAACTAGAACAATAATATATGCTAATAATATATTAAAATTTAAGTGTTCTGTGTTCGTTATTTGTATAGTATCTATTACATTTGGAGTTTACAGTTGTAAATTTATAACTATGTTAGACGAACTCGTCGGCAAAATGAGCTCGTATAAATAAATAAAAAAATAATGGTGGATAATCTTTTAAAAAAGAGACGATATTATAGTTTAGAAATGAATACAGTATAAATAGATATATACAGTTATGAAATATTTAGTAAGCATAATTATTATGACTATTATATAGTAATATGATAAGCTCGAACTAAATGTTCCTAAAACGATTTATATAAATCAAACAATTTCGAATAAAAAAAATGATGGTTTTTCTTTTGAATATTAAAAAAAGGAACGCCGAATCGGCAAACAAATTATTATAATATCCCACGTTTATTTATACAACGAATTATATTCGTATACGTATATATGTAGATATTTAACAGTAGGCGATGTTTAAAAAAACTCCCCGTATTTAGAATAGTATTCACTCGTGCACAGATATATTAATAATATAACGCACGCGGGTATATTATTATAACGATGTTTTTATTATATACACACGCACACACACACACACACACACACACACATACATATACAGAAACAAATTTTTATTGCACTGCAGCTATAACTTTATATATTCTGCGAAATAATTATCTGTTTCATAAGGTTACATTTTAATAATAATAGTGAATATACGAGTAGTAATAATAGTGATATAGAAATAGATATAGAAATATCGGCAATATAGAATGAAAAGAAAATCACTATGAAATTCGTTAACTGCCCGACGTCAATTATAGGCGTTTTGTTTTTATAGTGATGCGTTGAATACAAATCGATAGCGTATAACAGCAATGAACTAAACAGAAGATAATTTGCGTGGTTTAGACTGGATGTGCTATTTTTATACTTTATAGATTAATGATAAATATAAATGTAATATAAATAAATGTAAACCTAATGATCTCGTGTTTGATAGTACTCGCAAATCTTGGAAAATCTATCAAAAGCTATCGAAGCCATAGGTCATTTACACCATAGGTTCGATTGGTGCTCTAATTGGTTATTGTGTTTGTTAGGTGCGGTGTTGGATGGAAAATTCGATTATTAACTATTTATTTAGTTTTACGCGTTTAGTGCATACATTGCCCGAAATTTATATTTATTTATTAATATTATTATTAAACGTTATGCGTTTACAGGACGTTACGACTTATGTTCGTGCTTATGGTCGGCTAGATTTGTTTATAACATTTACTAGTGATCCATATTGAGATGAAATTTAACAAAATTTCCAGTTTAATAAAACCATCAATTGTTTGATATGATAATACGGTACGTGTCTTTATACAAAAATTAAACTATTTAATCGATTTTATTGTCAAGTGTCGTGAATTTGGTAAAACACAGTGTTGAACATATCCAGTTGAGTGGCAGAAACATGAATTACCACATGCATTTATTTAAATTCGTTTGATTAATAATATTAGACCCTAAGAAATTGATTGAATTATTTCGTCTGAAATAGTTAATCAAAATATTGATCCAGAATTATTTGAAATAATTATGACAAATATGATCCACGGACCCTGCCACAAATTTTATCCAACTTCATGTATGGATAATAGTAAATGTACAAAATTATTTCCAACCAAATTTATTGGCGGACACTGTAACTGAAATCGATGGTTATCCGTTATATCGTGGACGTTAAATAGAAAATAGTGGCCATTCGTTTACGTTGAATATGAGAAGTGCGGCAAATTAATTTGTAATTGATAACAAAATGGATTGTGCTATATTCATTTGTATTATCTGCTATGATATTATTGTGGTCGACGAAAACGTTAAATTTTCTTACAATAATTTTGAATTCTCTTTATTTGCTAGATCTACCACCACAAGATTTACAATTCAAAAATGGTGTACCAATAATTATATAAAAAAACATAAATCAGCTACGGCTGCAACGGAACGCGATTAGTTGTGAAATAAAATCATGGGAAATGTCATCAAATTATCAATCGTGGACGGTGAATTTAAAAGGGAACACGTTTTGAAACCGCATATACCAATGATTCCATCAGATTCAAAATTTCAATTCAAAAGGTAGCAATTCCTTATTTGGCTAGCATTTGCCATGACTATCAATAGAATATAAGGTCAATATTGGATCTTAATAATTCGTATTTGTCTCGTGGACAATTATACGCTCCCTGTTCACATGCTTGCACACCTCAAGATTTATTCATTTGCACAGAAAATAATGAAACTATAACTTTGTTCACGAAAGAGCATTACAATAATATCAATACTCGAATATTTATTTTCATTTAAATTACGAAACCAACGCTAATTTTGTTTCGTTTTATTTCTTAATGTATTTTCATATTCAACGAATTTCTATTGTAAATATGCGTGTTAGCGTAAAAATTCTTTCCGGGCAAAATAACGTTTACTCGGTCGGCTACTGTATTTATGTATACTCTTGCAAAACACGTTGATATGTATGTATATTTATACATATATCGGATTTTTGGTAGTCAAGCGCGATTTTTATATAAGATATTATAAGACAATGTGCCACAATCGATTTCCTTCAATTGGAAATGCGTGGTTTTTTTCTGAGCGTATACAAATATTTAAATAGTCATATTATTACCAATAACTTGTCTTCCGAGAGAATATAATTGGAAGTATAGCGTATCGTTTTGAGGAAAAATAATAACTTACAACCAGTCTCAAAGGCATTGTGTGCTACACATTTATATGACAAGACTTATAACAAGTTTGTTATTTTTTTAAATTTAAAAATAATAATTATTGTTACCGAAATGACTCGACGTATCGGTATTGATACTTTGCGTAACTACATAATAATATTTCATTATAGTTTATATAAATGAACAAACGACCGAATGTTTGCTCAGTCATTTATCAATCATTAGTGCGCGAACGGTAAATCAAATAACGACAAAAATGATGCTACTGTCGATGTGGCCCCCATAATAATGGAAATGTCCTGTCAGTTTGGTGTACACGGCCACCTTCACTGGTACTATTGTACACAGTGGATAATTTATTGGCTGGTTATATACATTTTCGATGCTGTACTTATGTACGTTACGTACATAATACTCACACGCACGCACATGTACACACACACATAAACACCCGTTCCCTTAATACTATTATTTGTCACTGTTATGTATATATATATATATATATATATATATAAGTATATAAAACAAAAGTGTAATTATCCCTTTTTTAAAAATATACATACAACTTCGTAAAATAACGACTAGACGAAGTGCTAATTTTTCGGGAAGTCTGGCGTATTTGTAGGTATCCATGACTGACAACGTTATTAATAAGTAGACAATACGTAATTAATAATTATATATATATATATATATATACCTGTATTTTTATTAGGATCAAATGACTCGGTTTGAATAGTTAACAGTTTTCATATACAAGACGTAAAAAGACAAAACATTAAATAGGGAATTATTCGACACGGTATCGCTATATATCGTTCGATAGATCGTATCCTTCGTTGATTAATTTTTTCGTGTATACTAAAAGTAGTATTTCAGTTATGAAGGTGGGACAGCAAAAAATGAATGCGCTCTAAAAATCCAATTTCTTTCTTCAATTCTTCGATAACATAACGACCACCAAGTAAAATAGTGCTGTGTGCTAAATTTGCCAAAAAAATAAAATAAATTACACGATCCGATGGTTCGCTAATATTTATTATTAACTTAAAATATATGACATTTTCCCTTATTACTCAAATATACATTATTTTTATCAGACATAAATCCCATATGTTTATTTATATCGTTATATTTATATCATTTTTGCTAGGTTATTTTTAAAATTCTTAAAGCATAAATTCTAGCATTATAGTTATCGTTTTGATGTAAAAAGGACCGACTCGTAACATTCGCTACTAAATTTTAAAACGAATTTTTCTAATAATTTCTAATAATATCGTTGATTACAATAATCGGCAAAATTTTAATGAAAAATGATACGATTATTGCAAACGCGTTACTGTAAGAGTTGCGACACTGGTAGCATGTTTAATATTTAAAGGTGTACGTTGTATAATTGTATAGGGTCCGGATTATTTTTAAGTACAGCCGGAGTAAATAAATGTATGTTGACCGGGAGTAAGTATAATAAATAATAATTCGCTTAATTATTATTAAATGTATTGTAAAAATAACCATAATTTAATGTGTTATATTATAATAGTGTACTTACTGTTTTCTTATTCTTACAATCGTTATCTTTGACATTTTTATTACAACTATATAAATATAAGTTAGCTAAATTCAGCGATATTGTTAAAATGGAAAAATGGAAATTACAATTTTTGAGTTTGTTCGTTCATACGTTTGAAGTTTGCTTTTATATTTTATTAATAAGAATACAATAGAATGTAGTAGAACCAAACATTTCTCTCGGTCGTTTTTTTTTTAAATATTATTTTCGTTCAACATTTCAAGTCACTTTCAACATAAACGCATATAATATAATATCAGATTACCTGTCATATAAATAAAAACAACGTATTCAATGCGATATGTATTGTTCGGAAAACACATGTGAAAAGCAATGGCGACAATGTGTTTATTGTTACGCGTTTCTTTATGTATAGTAGGGAGAGAACGGTTTTAGAGAAATTAGCATAACAGTTTTGTGAATTTTAGACAATAGTCCGGTTCCAGTGGGGGATAGAAATACATAGTGGACATTTTAATATTTGAAAAAAAAATTCTAGCCTTAACGCCCCACCCTCCCGTTTTGCAAACCAATAGTTTTAATGTTCCGAAATACTCGGAATATACATTCTCCGTGTCCACTTGAAAATCTGTTCGCTTAAAGGCCATTAGCCACAAAGACGCCTTGGTCGAAAAGGAGGAAATGTTCCTCTATTCTACGATAATTTGAAATTAAAATTGTTTTACATTCGAGTAAGTGTATGTGAACTGCGTAAGTTATTGAAGTTTCACCAAAGCTTCCGATCCATTATTATCGGAATTCATAACACAATCGTGTACGGCATAACCCTATTGCCCGACACTTAATTATTATTTTTTTTAACTCTCTTTGGCGTTTGATGTTTATGAAAACTATCTACTCTCGTAATTTCGTATTTTACACGTATAATTATCCAATTATTATTCACGGCGTACAAAACAAATTCAATTAATATCACGATTTTCGCTTTCCTGTTTCATATTCATGTGCACATTGCAACGGTACACTACCCACTGATAATTATGATTAAATACAAATCCTGAATTCATTAGCATTCATCATATACACATCCGTTAAAATCTATATCGATACGATTGAAGATAATAATATCTTTTCCGTTGTGAAACGTGTAAAATAATTGGATTACGTACAGTTTTTTATTTGTTTTAACGACGTCGTAATTCAATATGCATATTGCGTGATTTATATTTATAAATTAATTCAGGGTGTTATTCGAAGTTAAAACGAATTAGTTTTGTGACATATGAAAAAAAAAAAGAATTGGACCGATCATATATTTTACATATAGAAATGTTTGTTATAAATTGTTGTATGTTGTATGATTGAAATCGCTAAAAATACAATTATATGAAACTTATTTTTTAGAGCGCTGAAAGATTAATAAAAATAACCCTATAATTTATTCGTCCATTTCGGCACCAAACACATTGTTATATTTAATATCAACCTACCTGTAAACACGTGAAGATAGAGATGACAAAGTTATACAAACGTAGCCCGAAATTGAATAGCAGTGATTGGAAAATTATTTTGAAATTACAAAGCATTGTCGATCGATGGAATAATGAATAGAGAACAAATTTTGTATTAGAACAACGCCTTAATTTATAATTTAGTTAAATGTAGAAAAATTTTGTTTACGTAATATAGTTATAATTGTATGTTGTCGCGAAATATCGAAGCAGTCATTATCCATCGTTACACTTTATAACACGCATTCAATTAATTCGCCTAAAAATAACAAAAAGACTCGGATCAACGACATTAAAAGGTTAATATTGAAAATAGACTATAATATTTATTAACAAAGCAGTTTATAACAATATTTGATGACGTCGCTGACCAAATAAATACTTGGTCAACTTATGACCGGTTGTAATTACATACAATCGAAAATATTCGTCGTAAATTAGTTATTTCTCACAATATTGTTGGGTTCCTTATATATATATATTTACATTACACACATATTACAATAACTAACGAGAATTTATTTAATACATTCCACTTAAAGTGGTCGGCTGTATGTATAATTTTTCACGCGTTTTGTTCTAAGTATGCATATTGTATAAATTGACGATATCGGGGCGTGTGACAGTTTTCTTTTGGTATACATTTTTGCTTTTTATGTTTTCATCGTTCAAACATTGTTGAAGGAATGTTGACGCCGTTCATATATTATACACGTGTAGAAAAATAGTGCGATGAACATGATGTACACACACATACGCACACACATACATGCACACACATACATGCACACACATATACTCGCATGTAAGCAGACGTGAACACAAACATAATTTTCGAATGTGACGAGTCACGACGATGACGGCAGCCGCAGTGATTCTCATAGCGTATTTTACCTCAACCTTACATACACATAAATAATGCCTACACTTAACCCGTTGGATTGGTATAGTTAACTGTGCGTTATATTGTAAAAAATACACTGACGACTGAATACAGAGTCACCAAATTGCGCGGCCATCGTCCGTTAGCGCTCCATCGGCCACTCGAACCTACCGTCGTCCCGTCAGATCGTGGGAGCAAACAATATCGTCTTGCCGGAGGAATTGCGGTGGACCACTTCGTCACCACTGCAGTCCGTTATTTGCTTACGGGTAATCACCGATTATAATTAATGAAATATACCCACGAAAATCATCTGGTCCGTCTTCGTGTAATAAAAATCGTGAATTTATGTCGTTCACGAGAATATTATTTTGTATTTTATTTGCTACCGTTCTTCTTCGTTCGCAATTATAATATTATTATGTATGATACAATATATAATACACACACGCTACCTTAACTACGTCTCAACACAACGAATTATAATAGTCCGACAGTTCGATGAGGACTTTTCGAAATAATTTACGTTCTACCGATCGAATTCTATCTACGTTTTGATGAGCTCTTGTTGTTATTATTTCACCGGAATACTGAGTTAAACAATTTGTTTAAAAACAAAACACGACACCGTCGCCGTTGTTGAACATTGAATCGGTATTGCGCATAGCAAAGTCAATATTACTCGTTGGACAATTTAAATATATTAACACTATCGAAAGCGCTGCTAATGAGATTATAATATTATCGACACAGTTTTTATAGCTTACAATTTTTGAAAACCGTCATTCTTTATATCACTTAATTTTTTTAGATCAATATTACGTTTATTGGATTTTGTATCAAGTCTCGCAATACAAATCTAAAATCGTAATAGTCGAAATACGTAAAAAAATATACGTGTATATAATATAAAAAATTTTGTTCATTGTTGATGGTTGTCCGATTTTGGAAAGTAAAATGTATAACGATTCCCAATAGTGTATTTATAATGTAGAGTGAGATCGTCGATGTATAACAAACACTCTCGGTCGACGAAATTTCGTCTTTTAATCTCAAAGAGTTCTGTTTGGAGTGGACGATTAAGAATATGTACTCAACTATATTTTATTATTATTGTATCGTATGGGTTATTTACGTATACCTATAATTTATTCAAATAATTGATCGGTAAAAAATTACGGCGATTGTACTAAAATAAAAATGGAAGCGGGTATCACTAAAATATGATTCAATGAACA
This sequence comes from Geopemphigus sp. TES_GeoC_2020, assembly GCA_025469175.1. Classification (NCBI taxonomy): domain Eukaryota; kingdom Metazoa; phylum Arthropoda; class Insecta; order Hemiptera; family Aphididae; genus Geopemphigus; species Geopemphigus sp. TES_GeoC_2020. The sequence goes on from JAIPRN010000737.1 coordinate 27,261, forward strand.
TAATTAGTTACTTTTGTTTGTTGAAAATCTCAGCGCTTATTAATTTCCCGGATCAAGACATTAACTAATTGAACAGCGGAAGAGAACAATGAAACATTCTGTATATCTGTAAAGAGCGTCTTTATTTATGACGATATTGACGACGTGTTGGTTGATTAACATTGAACTCATCAGCGATCGCGCGAACGCCGGTATTTGTATTGCCGCTGGAAAGACTTTTTTTAGAATTCATCTGTATCTGTTACCGTTCATCGCGTTTTATAGAATTATCGTCATGGCGTAATGCGATTAATACATAAATCCTTGCGACATAAATTTGAAAAATATTTTCCACAATACGCCAACGTATTAACGATTCGAAGAGCGAGATAAAATAAACCACGACAATTCAATTTACTTAATACGCTGTGCATTGTTTCATCTTTGCATTCCACAAACATACCAAAATAACGATAACTATTGTTGAAATAAAAATTAAAAAGCGTCTGATATTTATAGTGTCCCGTATTCGCAAATTTATATTGACAAATGGTGAAAATGTCGTCGTTCCCCAAAAAATGTCAGCTATTTAGAAATTTCACCTTTGAAAGGTGTCCCTGAGTGTAAAGATTTCATATCATAAAATCGATATGTTATTTTAACACGCTATTTTATCGTTGACTGATAGAACACATAAGAATTCCGTTCTAGAATCCGAGAAAGACGTAGCACACCTACTACGAAACTATATACATAACTAAGTATTATTTCTTTTGAAATCGTCTTTTAGCTTTATGATACCGTAAAGTTTGTATTTCTATCAAACTCGTAATGAAAACAGTTTGCTTAGTAAAAATTCAAAATATAAACATTTTATGTATTAAATGATCAGGTCTCGATGGATTACGTTTTCGTATTAAAAATCGACAATAGATCGTTTCTATCTATATTCCATTCATTGAAAACCAAATAAACAAATGACAAACCCAAAATTATTTACTTTCATTATTATAGAAAATTAATTAAAATTGTATATAAAATATTATAAATACAATATTATATTTTTAGAAAATATATTATTTTATATAAATACAAATATATTTTGTTATTAATCGAAACTCATTTCAGTTACATATTTTGTATGGAAACATTTTAAACACTACTCTTAGTACAATAAAAATTGTTTGTATAGATTTTTTCCAAAAAAAAAAAACAACAAATTTAATAAGTTATAAAAATCGCTATGTTTAAAAATAATAAATTTTTAGTATTTGTTATTAATATAAAATATAAATTATTATAATCGAACGTCATAATGATTTTTCCAAATTGTTTTACGTATTATTACGCAACACAAATGTTTATTTATTACAACTTAAACATCAAACGTGTTTTCAAATATAGTTTAAAACAACGGGATTAACATTTTTTAAATATAAAAATTATAATTTCACATATAGAATTATATTGATTGTTTTTTTTAAGTAATTAATCGCTGTTGTTTTTTTTAGAATTGACAACAATTAGATTCATATATTATTTTAAGTACATAATATCAATTATTTAAAATAAGTATATTATCGATATTTACTCCGTAGGTTATATTTTAACGAAGACTGGATAACTACATACATCCATGGTTTCGCTATTAAAAACAAAAACAATAAATTGTTGCTAAGGAAAATATGTATCGTCGGGAGGTGTGTGTATGTATGGAGTGGATGGGTGGTTGAATGGTTGTTATCTACTAGATATACCGATTACCGAATCAATAATTGGTATGGAATTGTCTAACAAGGTTGGACTGTAGGTCATTATAATGAATGGCGAACGATGTCATCATTAAAACAATTATTTTTGATGAAATGTGACAGGTAAATTATAATACATTAAGCCATAAATTTTAACAAATTATAAGCGTTGTTAAGATTTAAAATATATGTATAACGAGAAAACCCACTGGTTTTTTAGTAAAATATGTTGGGATTCGATCGCAAGTGTACGGTCAAAAATATTTCTTAGAATAATTATTTTTTCATTATAAATTACGATTGATTCTCGTTTAATATTACGAAAACTTTTAGCATATAAAGTTGTTCATATTGTAAACGCCATTGAATGAAACAATAAGTATGTATTTCCGTGATACTTTCGTGTTTATTTAATTAATGTTTACGTCGAGAATATATCAGAGAAATTCACAAACTAATTTAGAGACACGTGCTATTTTTCGATTAAGTGTTCCGCAACTATCTAAATCATGCCTACGTTGCAGTTGTGTGGATAAAATATTATAATACTAGTAAATGAAAAGGCCCCTAAAATTTGCGAATTATTAATGGATGTTTTGTATGTAAAAATTTAATTTTGGAATAACTTAAGATCGAATATCACATACAACACTTATTATGAACGTTTTAAAAATTGTAATTTGTTGTCCCCTTATAGTACAACCAATTTGTTAAAAAAATTATAATTTTAACGAAAACGAAATTGAAATGGCTTTAAATTTGTGTTTTAAAGTTACATTTCCATTATACGTTCTGCCTCAATAATACGCCTTTCGAAGTAAAAAAATCGAAATATTTGTAAACATAAACGATTAAAATTTGTTTTGTCATATTTACTTTTCAAAATGATATGAAAATTCAAATAACCCAAAACACTATAAATCGTACAAGATGTTTAGGTAAATAAATATATATCTCAAGTTTGAATATATGATTATATATAATATTATTATATTATTAATATCGATTAGAGGTAATTGGAATAACCGAATTTCGGATATCCACTCAATAATATAATTTTAGACAATATTTTTTGATTATTATTATTATTTATTTATACTTTACGAAGTAATATTGTATTTGTATAATTAATTAAATATAATATCGACATAATTTTTTTTTAGATTTTAAATAGAAGTAGTTTAGCAATGTTGTGAACGTCAGACTAACAGGGTTACTTTAGAAATACTTTTTAGATTTGTAGTGTTATTTTTAATTCCAATTTGATAATAAAAAATATTTATAAATATGTACACGTTGAAAAATGATAATATAAAACTTGTATATAATTTTCCAGTTTAAAAGATTAAAGGTAATGATAAGTAATAAAGGAATGTTATTGCATTAAATAGATAAAATTTGCTACCGACAAACATTGTATGTATACAAATCGAAATCCTTATGCTAAACCAAAAAGTAGATAAAACGCACATAATTTTAAAACCAATACATTCTTGGTTTCATTCACAATCTTATTATTTAAATTAATATATTTAAATTTTATAATTAGTTTAATTTTCAAGTTTAATAAGAAATTCCTTATCAATATAAATACCAATACGTACATACACAAAAAATAAAAAAGTGGTCCCTTTTAAAAAGAAAATAACCACTTACTTTTTTATTGAATTCGTCGAATTTAATTTAATTTAAGCGTTTAAAATGAAATTAATATAAAATATATAGGTAGAAAAATGTTATTTTAATATTTACGTAGCAAAAATATTTAAAATATACATAACTAACTATAATTATTTGTATATATAAGGAAATAGTTTTTTTTTGCGAGTCTTAACATGATGTATGTGATTACTAATTCGTAGAAATAAATTATCTTTAGTTCTTCTTCGTCTCGTATCAAAAAAAAAAATTTTAATTTATATGCAAATGGCAGTAACATTGCAATAACGTAATTGGAGAAAATATAATTAACGACTCAATTAAATGCTCGAGATAGGCAACCGCTTGGTGGTGATATTTCTATACTGCTATGCAGTAATTCATTTATAGCAATCCTGTAGTTTTAATTTGTTCTCTTCTTTTCTAGAATTAAAGCAGATTTCTACTACATAACAACTTCATTACATTTTGGTTACTGGGAAGGGCTTCTCGAGTACACGAGGGAGGAGAATATGTTATTAAAAGGATTGAATGAGTTATGGAGGTGTAGAAGAGTTTTATATTGATTATGTGACTACGGCTGTTTATTTCACCGCGTTGATGTGGAAATCTTTGGGTGTGTATGTTATCATTAGATTACGAAAGGAGTATTTTAAAATGAGTTTTTTTTCTTCATTTTTAGAAAATTGTGATTTAATTGACATTGAATGCTTTTACGGCATCCTATGTAGTCATTATTGTACATATATATATATATATTTATTTATATATATAAATAAAATATGGCTAGCAAGTACAATATACAGTCTAATTGGTCAAGCTAAATATTGTGAATTATGTAAGAACCGACAAAAAAATTTCTCGTACTATATTGACTGTTCCGTGAAATGTATATTGTATACTACAACTGAACATAACACTCATTATTCGGGCTTTGAATTTGTAGCAAATGCATTTTTTTTATTGCTTGTTACAATTTGACATGAGTTTCTTATTACATATAGTTCGAGTCATATATCAAAAGTATTCAAATTTCAGCGTTTTTCTGACATTATTCAATTTTTATATCGTTTGCTTACTTGTTTTCGGCATTTGTCCCTTTTTCTTTGCACGTTACAATATTTTTATCGAAATCATATACAGTTATACGAATTGTATTGTATTGTATTGTCAAATATCATCTATAAATTATTTTATGCGCATTTAATGTGCCATTTTATTATCGTTATTTCTATTTCTACCGTTAAAATAGTTTACACCGACTGTTAAATTATTGGTAGGTTTATTAGAAAGTCAAACGAACTAACATCAATATCCTTTTCATTTAGATTTTAAATATTTGAATAGACTTAACTATTCAATAAAAAATCGATAATTGTATGAAATTTTTTAATTTAAAAAAAAAAAATTAAACGCGTGTTACGTCGCATTTTTGGGCTTTTTCATGAAATTTTTTCAATGTTATACTAGCCTATTAAATTAACAGTCCTATTCGTTATTATAGATGGGGTTTTTTTTTATTTTATTAAAGCTACATAGATGAGTTATCAACGTAATAAAACGTGAAACAATTGTAAATTATTTATTCGAGACACTTTTTTGAAATTAATTTTTAACGAATTTCGCGTCTTTCGACAATTTGCGACGGCAGTGGTATTGAGCTTAAAAGGAATAGCACGTGCGATTCACGAGCTTCGAGTTGGCCACAATTGTTATATATGTATCAGACGTTAAAGTTTAATAAGAGTTGTATGTATTAACCTAACGTTTAATAATTCATTTTGACCCTGTAAGTTAGCTATCGGCTAATTTGTTGATTAGTTATTGAAGGGTTCTAGAGGTGTTCATTTGAAACTATCGTTCATCCCAGATATAAAAATGAGTAAAACCGGTTTTCATATTCTTGATTATACGGAATTCAATATAATGAGCTTATTTTTCGTGGAGACGCGAACTTTATTTTGTATGGAATTTATATAGGACTAACAGTTTACAAACGTGAACGTCGCGCTCTACTCGGATGTTTCAGTTTTGAAAGGTGTTTTTAACGTAAATGTACGAAATACTAATAATTGCGTATCGCTTATTAATATACGTAATTCTCTATAACCGTACAGAATTCAAAACATATCATAACCCTATAAAGAATGCACTGACAATGTTGACGCACGTATGTTTTATTATTATCGTTATATTGCGTTCGAACACATTTGCTCGAAAACGACTCGCGAGGAATGATATTGACCTGTACAGAAATTTGTAGCTCAAAAACGACGCGAAGTAAATGCGATAAATACCTGCATCCATTACTTTGTTTGAACGTGGACTTGAATGTTTAAAATGTATCGAAAACTATTCGAACGTATCTGTTCGATTCGTGATGGTACTGACACATGGACCAGCTGTATGTGTAACAGAGGCACGTCACTCGAGGGCCGTGCAAATTGACCGGTTCGTCGGCGTTAATTTAAAGGTTCATTCGGCTCGAGAACACCGGAGTAATACATTACGTTTCGAGCGACAGTTTCGGAAAAATTAAAGACAAAGGCCGATACTGACGTGTCATCGCCATTGTTGGCGATATAAGTAGACACGGTTAGGTTAGGTTAATGTATATTGTGCACGATACGATCGTCGTAAAAGATTATAGAATAATATCGTATAATAATTGATACGTTGACGAAATAACGAGAACTCTATCGATAAATTCACGGTCTTAAACGACCATAGGACGAATCACGATCACACGCTACAATTTTACGAACACAAATTTAATACGTTATTTATTATACACGATACGACTGGCTGTATATAAAAACATACCATTGAATAAAATTCCCTGGAATAATCCTTTTATTATCTAAACTGTTGAGCTTATTATTTTCGACGCTATCAATCGAGTTATTTATTTAAATAAATAAATAAATATATATATACTTTAAACACGTGTTAATTGGTATTTACCAAGTCGATATAAAACGATTAGTATGTATAGTTAATAATCCTATAATGTCGGAATGATCATTTACACCGTCTACAGTGATAATATTAGTAGACTGGCACAAACAGCGGTCTAAATAATTCGAATACCGATGGCGATACTATTTCGCGAAATAAAAATAACGCGCGGTATTATTTGCCGACAATGCTCTACAATGGCGCGGCATCATAACGTAATAAATAACGCGCGAACTATTTTTATTTATATATTTTTGGACGTAAACGTAAATGCACAATAGGTATTTGTTTCGTTCGGTTTTCATCGAAAATTGAATGATTCGCTCGTGTTCAATTTGAACTATTAAAATTCAATTCCAGCGTGCACTATTCGGCCCTACATTGTAATATATTTATCGAAGGTTGATTTTTATTATGCGTGTAAAATAATTGCTAAAACTGACATTCTGTGTCGCCAGATTTGCGTTTATCATATTTAATTCGAGCGTATTCAGCTATAAATTCAGCGATACATTTTATAGTTATAGTGATAATATTGTTATAGTATATTGTTATTGTTATAGTATTGTTACGAGTCTACTTTATAGAATTCTTTCTTATTTATATGAACGTTAGTTTGACGGATAACGGTAAATTAATAATGTCAACTTGTACATAATCTATACCTAAATTCGTTAATTACGATTAAATCCAAATATTTAAACGTTTCGTTATCAAACGATAGTAAAATGTTTAAATATTTTGGTTTATAATTACATTATTTTGGTTTAACATCGCATTATTCGTAGAATACTATTTATACCATAATTTGGCGGATAAACAATCGCTCGTTTTTCCATTTATTCGTGTAACATTTCATTTGGGCTTCGGACATCGGCGGTTATTATTTTCTTAGACCGTTTTACCGACTTAATCGGTTCGTCGTGGTCCGAAGATAAATAATAATTTAAATACGAACGTAAAATTACTCAAATACCATCTAGGTAATCCGTCGTACGTCCACGTCGTTATACATTTAAACCGGCGTAGTTGTTGCCGGGGGTATTACGAGTTTATTAAAATCCTGTTTACGCCCGATCGCTCAAAATGTAATTACGGGCAGAATTTATTTTCTTGGCTGGAACTTCAAAAGAAACTTGCGGATAACTTGTATTAAATTTGAATATTAATACCCGGGATTGTATAATAATTTTGGATTTCTTGGACGGTCGCCGAGATTACATTAAATATATACGAGCAGAGCGCGTCCTTTTGACTTGAAAGTGAGCAATTTGAAAGTTCGGGCAAAACGCACTAGTCAGCGCGGCCGTGGATTATTATTTAATCTGATCAAAGGGTCCCAAAGTTTGGCAGATCTCTCTCTCTCTATCTCTCTCTCTCTCTCTCTCTCTTTCTCTTTCTCCTTATATACATGTCAGAAACTGGGATGCAACTTCTTTCGCGAACACCGCGCAGGGCAGATGGGGAGAGGTTAGAATAAGCGGTTCTCAGAATTATATTAATTTTTTTTCCACGATATCGTCTCATTTCACGTCAAAGGGATTTCTTTCTTTTGACGGTTTATTTAGGTCCGGATGAAGTGTGTCAAAGCGGAATTATTATTATAATAAGAATGTAATATATCTACACGGCTGCAGTAGTAGCAACGACAAAAAGGTACAAATAGTAGTGATAGGGAAATTGCGAGAATAGAAAGTGTGTGAGTGAGAGAGAGAGACAGAGAGAGAGAGAGAAAGAGAGAGAGAGAGAGAGAGAGAGAGAGAGAGAGAGAGGTTATACGTGGGGTAGTTTATTATTATTTTATAATTTTTTTTATAGTTCGTCGAATATCGGGTAACAAGCACGTATTCTGAGTAGTATTATTTATAAATTGCATTCGAAATCTTAGGGTACATTCACGTCTTTAGATGGCTCATATAGTAATAACAGTTCTATGAACATAATAATACGTACGTATAAATGAATAGCCATTTGTTTTTTGATCTATACAAGACTGCATGTTGTACTGGTATTGGTACGAGATTTCGCACACATATTTGTCGTGTTTCAAGATTGACGATTAAGACGATAATTTCGGCATATATTTGTCCAGAATACCGAATCTAGAAAATTATTTCACACAGGAAAATGCGTTTTCTGATAATTATTAATTTTAGTTTTCTTAGAATATTATTAGTACTAAATGCATAGATTAAAGTCGCCAACCTAGGGGACGTATAATTCGAGACAATCTCCAGAATTACTGAATTCATAAACATTACAGCTTTTGTCGTTTTGTAGATTTGTCGTCCGAGACGGTTTTAGTTATAAACTATTTTGGATTAAAATTAAACGTATTTTCGTAATTTTTAAAATTTGGCCATTTATTTAACCCTGAGACTCAATCTTAACAGCTTATATTTCTTCAACAGATGAATCAATATCGCCTATTATGATTTTCATAAACGAATTAATCTGGATTTTAATTTTTGACGACGTAGCGTAAAATTCATAATACTATACACACTCACAACATTAGATATATTTAAACAAATAACCAATAAAAACACGGGTGACGTATAATTATGACAAGTATTTATGTACATATATATTTATTTATTTATTTAAACGTATATATAATGTATTTATATGTATATAAAGTATCAAAATACAATAAATTACTTGTATTTTGATACATTTTATGTTAATCACCGTCTTTCAGACTATTTTCCTCTCGCACATTTTATGTTTCGCTTTTCACACTTTATAATCTTAATCGAATACAATATTTATTCTTGAAATACTCCAATTAAATTTGTAAAATGTTTTTTAATTGTATACATTAAGATTCAAGTCGCCAATTTCTTAAATTGGTTTCTCAATTATGTCTAAAATCTTTTGATATTCAAGTAGATCAAAAAGAAAATAATTGAAATTCGACGTTATTATTACCAATCAGCAAATACTGTAACACATTTTACGCTAATCAATAAATACTTTTTTAAGATATATTTTAAAACTATACCTAATGTATTATCTTCACTAATTTAGTTCGTAATAAAGGTACCAAATTAATTTATGTATATAAATTTCCAATAATTAAATAACTAAAATTAATCGTAATCATACAACTAATCTTGACCGGTAAATTATACGTCTGCAATTTATTTCAAAAATTGCTAAAAATTTTTTTATTGCAAAATCAGTATTATCAACAATTTCGATTATAGATAATCGTTTATTTCTTACAAGAAAATTAAGTATTAAAAAACTAAATATTTTTAAAAATTGACACCGTATATAATAATATTCTATTGCATTAAGCTTATTTTAAAATATTGGAAAAGGAATATAAGGTATTAAAAGTTCTAGTCAAATGTTACCTGTGATAATATCGAAAATAAAAGTCTAAAAATAAAAACACTGTTTTCTCTGAGTTCAAACACTGAGTTTTTTTGTAAGCCCAATAAATATACGAATTCGGAAATAGGATATTTGTTTTCATTAGAAAATTACAATAAATATAAAACAAAATCTTTTAAATGTAACTACAATTGCTATTCGTCACGATGGTTACATATAATCTGTATCGATCATATTTTGTTACGAATGTATTGAATTGTATGTTTAGGTAATAGATTTTTAATAAATTATTTTTCGTCAAATTTACATACATAAATAAGAAATATACAATTCTGAATAATTATGTATTCCATTTATATATAAACTACATATAAATACTTCTTATTGGATAATATGAAAAATATAGTCTTATCACAACTTTAAGTTTGTTTTTTGTATATTATAATTATTTTAAATGAAGAAGATAAATAAAACTAGAAAATGTATTACATTTTAATTGTGTGTGTGTGTGTATATATATATATATATATATATATATATATATATACATATTGTGTATAAGTGTGTACATGACAATTTAAATTCACAGTTTGTACATAATTATTATAATTACTAATAATTTACAATAACACACATTAATGCATTTCAATTTATATATTAAACAGTATTATCATATATATTTGTATATATTAATATACTAATATTTGTTCTTAAACTCATTTTGATATTTAAATAATTCATTTACAATTATACCTGTAATGCATTCTTTTATCAGTTACGTTAAGAGTTTATTTTTATTAATTTGTTAATATTAAATTAGTCGAGTTAATTATTTATAAAATTGTTTTAACAATATTATAAATCGATTGTATTTTAATAGAAATATTAGCTATATGTTCTATTAATTAAACGTTTTTGAAAAATCAAGTACATACTTACATTTATTCCTTTAAATAATTAGCTATGACTGGATTTGAAAAATAAAATAGTATTATGGAAAGTATTCGCTTTTATGTAATAATTTATTTATGTTCTAGACCGAAACGATTTTACTTTTTGAACGGAAAACGTTAACATTTGATCGGAAACACGTTTGTAGTTTCGAGTAATAACAATGAGCCCTATACATTTTTGAAATAACACTGAAGTACATTATATATTAGCGGAAAAAACCGAGTTGGTGTTGTATTACCTTTACGAATAGGTAGACTCCAGAACACTAGTTATTCATTCACCAGACAGCCAATATCCGTTTATTTTACCGTTTGTCCCTTTATTATCATAAACCAATATATCGGCCACTTCGATCCCTTTTGGGCGTTTCCATAACACAGACTTACGTTTCTCCATTGTTTTCATCCATTGTTTTTTTTACCGACCGAATGCAATTTTCCTTTCTTTTTTTTCAATCCAGTCAAACATTCAGCGATTGAATTGACATCGGTTTTAGTTATGGAAAATAATATTAAAAACGCATAACACACAGTCCATTCTGAATATTACTGACAATAACAAAGTCTAAAATATAATGAAAGATGACAAAGATGACACCTATCGGGCAAATTTATCTCTACTATAAGTACAATTTATACGTAATTGATTTTCAATTCTAAAAATTGAAATACATTTTTAATCAAATATATTTTTAACTTACAATAATTTAGTTTAGAAAATTAAGATTTTGGAATATGATTAATTGTACGTATTCTTTAAAAGAAAATTTCGCTAATTAAACGTTTAACAATTATTTGGATAAGAAATTACATTGTACGAAATACAACCTCACACATATATTATAATTTACGTCACATTAATACATCTGTTGCTACTATTATTACTATGGTTAGGAACATAATATTCCTAATAAAAAATTTTATAATTGTAAACGATTTAATTAGCTTTATTAATATGTCGTTTAATTATATAATCAATACCAATTAGCAAAAAGAGATAAATTTATGTCTAAAAAACTAAAACGAATAATATTTCGAATAGGTGTATACATTATATATACATTATAATATACTTTGAAATAGCTAATAAATATCATTTTATTGACATTTCTTATCGAACTAATTTGATTTATATAACGATTTTGTTGAATAAAATATCAATATAATTTTAAAGAAAATTAGTGAGAAATTATATCTACAGCCAATGAACGTTAATTCGGCAAAATTCAACAACATTCGCCCTTTAATAAATTAAATGTAGATAAATAAATACGTTTTATATATTGATACGTATTTCTTCAAGAATTTGTTTGCCATTTAAAAAGGTTTAGATTTTTAATTACTGTGTACGTTTTCAAAATCGTAATAGATAAGATAATTTAATGTTTCTGCGTAAAAATGTTGAAACTTAAAAAATAAAACAAAACTTCAACAATCATTTTCTTGCGTGGCATTTAATTCACGCTGTGTATACATGACCGCCATCTATGACTTTCGGTTAGTAACTAACCTTTTTTTTTTAAAAACAAATTATTGTGGTTGTCATTCAAATAGAATATTATTTGATTTCTAATTGAACATTAAACACATTTACATTTATTAATCGCGCACTTTTTAACTATATAATAAAAATTATACAAACAATTAATTTATTTCAAAAAATATTTCGATGATTTACGTTGTAACGTGTAAAATTTCACTCAATTTTCGTATCTATGTTAAACAAATTATTTTTTTAATTTGTAAATTTCATTAATTGAGAAGTCATTAAATTATGCAAATTGTCACTAAGCCTCGGAATTCGTTTCGTTATATTTTTTTTTTGAAAAAAATTTAACTTGATATATACAAAAGACAACTTCAAAGTATACCAGACAACTGTAATAAACATCACCAAGTCCAAATGGACGCATCAACGATAACAGGAGTAGATACATCAATAATACTTGAACGTAAAATAATGAACTACAAACTATCAAATACATGTGCAATTTTTACAGACGAAGCGATAGCGAAATTGAAAAAAAATACTACTGTCATTAATGAGGAACATAAAAAGTTTATAATTTTCAGCGATCCGTAAGTAGTAATGACAATGTACAAAAAAGTTTAAATTCGGGTTATATCGGGATCCATAATTAAAAGAAACCAAAATACACGAATAGTGACGTACCCAGAAGGCGTCTATATTTTCAATTATATTATTCATATAATTACTAATTATATAACTACTGTTATATAATAACTATACGTAGCTTTTCTTGTATGTTAAAAAAAATTCTTAGTTTAGGCGATATAATAATATTAAAGATTTTAAAATGGTTAAATTATAGTCAAAAAATGATTACCAAAGTTATTTTCAATACTAACTATTCTTTTATTCAGTCTGTAGATGGACTTTCATTTAGAAGCAACGCTCGGATTATTTTGACACGCGATATGTTCCATTAGCAAATTATTGTTAGCCATTACTTCATTTCGCACGTTTTTCAATTTCCACAGTAGTTTCCATATGCGTAATTGAAGACAACCCAAAAATGTCGTTATAATTGTCGACAAAAATTTTTTTTTGTATTTATCAATAAACGTAACACAAGCTTAGACATGTATAATATTTCGATAATATTCGTTAAATTCTCTAACTATAATAAAACGCTAGCGTCGTTCAGAATCGCTTTTCGAACAAAATTAATTTTTATCGTTTTCAAACTTAAAGTAAAAATACAATTCTTTAACTTCTGTGTAATTAAGATAATTTATTGAGTGTCTGATTAGACACTTAATTCGATTGATAATACATATATTACTTCATTTTAAAATTTTTTAATACAATTTTTTAAATAATTAGTACGTGATATGAACAATACATTTCATTAAAACCCGTTTTATCATTATATCAATAGCTTCTAGGTTATCTTATTATATAAAACTGTAAATATATCTATTGAGTAATATGCGTTATAATCGATAAAGAAATATTTTTATTTTTAAAATTTTATTAATTATCGTAATTACAAAAAAAAAAATACGAAAATTATCGAGTAGAGAATGTGCAAGGGGAATTATTGTTGTAATCGTTAAAAAATAGTATGCCTATAACTGAAATAAATGTTTTGCCAAACGAGTATTCAATGGTGTTAGAATAGAAGTTTAATAATTCAAATTAAATTCGTGAAGATACCAATTTATTACGTGACTGAAAATTCAATAAAATAAAATCGTTCAATATTTTATGGATAATTTAAATAATAGTACAAAAATAGTGATATAAATTATACACGTGGTGGTTATAATAGAAATGCATAATGTACGCGTTAAGATTAAAAACAATATGTCTACACATTACATTCTACCGGTTGTAATATATATACGAATATGTACTCAATACCTAGATGGTTTTATGTATCATTATATATAATATTATTGTTGAAAACAAAAACAACACGATGAAATAGTAGAATAGAAGGGTGTTATACGAAGTGAATAAAAAAATATTGTAAACGCAAGCAAACGGATACGCGTTTGAAGCTATTCCGTGTATTGCACAGCGAAACCGGAACGTCGCATATTGCAACCGCCCGGAGTGCATTATTTTAATGAAACGATTTTTGATAGCGATACAACAACGGTCGCCATCGTCGATATTAAATCCTCCAGTCGCGTTTAAATATTCGAATTTCAAGTAAATAAACGAGCGGCGAACATTTAATATCGGTTCGTAACGGTACTGTAACGTTATTGGGTCCAACAAGAATACATTTGAGCAGAGTGCCGAAATATCGTTAAATTAAAAACAAAAACGAAATATCAGAACGTCGCTACGCGATTTTATAATATTAACAATAAAGGTTTTTGGCGCGTTCAAGTGACGACCGCGACGAAGTATAAAATATATCGTACGTTAATATGTTATCGTAAGCGACGGCGTATACGGACAAATAAAATGGCGAGAGCACGAACGAAAAATATGGTCAGTTTAACGCGTGAACCGTTTATATAATACGATAACGAAAATAATAAACGTTGTAAATTCGAAATGTACGCGAATTTGTTGTTGACGAGCAATTCGTAAGCTATACATTAATCATTAGCCGTATAAATTGCGTTCGCACCCAAAATGTACATACGGCATACTGACCAACTACTTTATCCGGCGATTGTGTCACTTCAGGACGAGTATTGTGTAATGCTAAACCGTTTACTTTTCCCAAAACAGATCTTGGAAGAGTTGTCATTCGTTTAAACGACGATAAAAAGGTTCGACGGAAATACGAGTAATACCGAGTATTTGTTCGTGGATAATTAATAGTCTCTCGATATTTGCACAAAATTGTGTTAGTGAAAAAAATTTAGGGTGTCTAAACACTACGTGGTTGTTGTACAACTTATTATTCGTTCCACGTTAAATTTCTTGTTCAGCAGAGGTACGTATATATAATGGTACTCCATTTCTAGAATCATAGGCAATTCAAAATTTTAAAATAAAACGCCTTCTAAATTATTCATTTCGTCAGTTTCGAAAAACATTTTGTTCGCGTTTGATCTGTGAAAATATCCAATCATAAATAAATGTTGTACACTAGAACTCTGGACACTCGTTGGTGTATCGTTGACATAATCGAAGTTTCTTCGATTATTCGTGGTATTTTTATTTCGATATGAAATGTATTATCGATATTTCGAGCGAAAACGACTAGGCAAATTGAATGCGTTTCGTCGGTTTTTCGATACGGTACAATGAATAATACGCATAAAATGTAGGACAACACTGTAGTTGTCCCCGTAATATTGATATACGTTAAAAACTATTCGTAATGAAATTTCAGACGGAATTGTACAGTTCAACTGAATTTTGTACAACATTTTCCAAAAAAAAAAACCAATAAAATCGTAGGATCCGTTTGCTCAAACTCGATAAACGGTGCATGGCGTTCAACCTATTATTCAGTAGTATAAAGATGTAGCGAAATATTAGTAATAATGTCGGGACAATGTTTTTTTTTTTTAAATAACTCGATTAGTGAACTTGAGGACTTATATCGTATTTCGAATAAATATTTATATTTTGATGAAACAACGAAGAACACGTTTATGTACATTTTGGAAAAATCAATACGAATGTACGTACGTTTTGAGTCTATGGGCTTTTAAATAGCATATTTCGTTAATATGCCACGTATAAATGAAAGCACATTTAGTAGTTTTTAAGCGTATTAGACCCGATAACAACTATATTCGTATATATATTTTAAATATATATCGACATTTTACGCGTCGTTTATTTTAAAACGGACGCAAATCGTATCGTAATATAATTGCACGACATTGTCGTGTAGCGCATTCGGAAGAGGCGGAAAGTAAGAGATAATTATTATATTATTGTACGGAATCGGTGACACGTCGCAGTTAGCTCGTTGGACGGTGTTCAGAATCACAACCCCATAAGCGTTCACGGCTGGCTCGCACATATATATACACGTATAGAATGACTTACGGTCGGCGGCGGCCGGTCTCTGCACGTAAAACGGCGTGGGGTGACGCGCGTGTATTTTGGGGGGCAGGGATGGGACAAAACACCAATTACTGGTACAGGATTACGGGTTTTGTCACGATCTCGCGAAGCCATTTTTCGATCCAATTATCAATCGTACGCCGCGCCGTTTTCCGAACCGACACGTGTTATATAATGTTTACCGTGTATTCTTGTAAGTGTATAGTTATCTTATACCTATATATATATAAATCAGTGGCGTAATTACAGATTCATTTTAGGAGGGGCGATTTGTAAATAATGTAGTAAAAAGTGAGCGTGGGATAACGTATTAAAAAAAAGAAATGCCGAGAGAATGCTTTTAAATTATGTATTTATAATATCAACTGGTATTTGTTATAAATAATTATTTGTTAATAATAAGCGTCAAGCCATCGGGTTAAAATCGTTATTATAGATCGGGTTAAGAAAACATTATTAAACACTACTTCAATAAGGAGTATTTTACGATTTTATACGTTACGTGCGCATATCGGTATTTATTTTCGAAACAGAATGTAGAAATCGCGTCTGTTTAACCATAAGTTTTCGCAATTTAAAGTCGATAGCGAAAGTAGTTATAATAAATACTGTTCATTATTTGTTCGTAGAATATAATAATAATAATAATAATAATAAAGATAATACGTCGATTATAATATTTGAGTAATAAAAATTACCGGATTTATTTTTCGTTGTTTTTCTGTTCGCGGCATAAATATGCGTAATGTATTCCGACGCGCCTCGAGGACCAAAAATAAACCGCTTAAATAATACGGTATTTGCAAATACGCGTAGTACGCCGCCATAAATAATTTATTAAATTACGAAAAACGTTCGTATTTCCTTTTTCCAAACCCATTAATCGTGCATACACAGGTAAGACATATTTAATTAACAAGACACTAAATCGTAGAAAAAAGTAAAATTAAAACACGCGGTTGCTAAGTACTTAATTATTATCAGGTTTATGATTGACAGTTATAATACTTTGTTAAATTTTAATTACATCGGACGCGTTAAAAACTTAATGGATATAACTGGTAAATATTTTTGTAATAAACGAAGGATGAAAAATATTGTAACCCTTTTCAAAAACTGTATAATTGAACGCCGTTGAAAAGTAATTGGAAAGACAGGTCCGACAAAAGCAACATTGGCAATTTATGACATGACCCTAAGAAAACGTTTTGCTAATGACAGCCAGTTTGACGTTCAATAACTTGATAAAGATCGTATAGTTTCGTCGATTGATTTTGTTATTTAAAAAAAGTGTTATCTGTAAGTTTGGCGACGTTCTCGTACGCAGAACGTTATTATTACGTTTCTCAACCTAGTCTGAGTTACAGCGCCTAACTAAGTCGTTTTGCTGTGACTGAAAATGATTTTGTATTCTTATTAAAATTACGCCAATTAGTGGTAAAATAATATAAATATCGATTATGAATAATTCGTTAATAAACAAACGCCGATAATTTGAAACGATTTTACCGTTCGGCACTTCAAACCTATATAAATCTAATATATAACTTATTAAAAGAAAACGTATAACGTACAACATAACCTAGCGTTTTAAATTATTAATAAATTACGGTTACTATTATATTCGTCGTACTTTTGTCATTTACGTACCTGCGGCTTTAATTATTAGCCAATAGATCTTTATGAGATGCTCGCGAACGTTTATATTACCCATAAATAACGCCACGTAATGCGTTTAAACGTTCCGATTTGATAATATCCGTTTAGGTAGCCAAGTTAAATATTTTATGACGATATCGTATTTTCCTTGGGAATTATTTAAATGCCAGGAATTATTAAGCATTTAATTGTGAATTTATACGTTTACATTTAAGACATTATAATCGACCTACGAGTTGTTTATTACTTCCGAATAAAGTTAATTAATTACGAAACGAATTAAACAATCGAAAACATATCGGAAAAATATACCTCGACGTTAGACAATTACAAGACTTCAGTCCTTTAGTTTAATTGTCGATCAAATATTACGTTTAGCGTTAAATTCGGAAACATTTTATAGAGGAAGTAAACTCGCGATTACGTTTTCACGTGGCCCTGCCTATTGGTCCAATTAAAATAAAATTGGTATTTCAATTAACGTACAAACGCTTTATTATTTTTTTTATTATTTATAAAACGACAAAAAGATTAAACAAAACAGGCTATCTTGTGTTCTATAAGTATTTTTACTATATTAATCCAAATATAATAAAAGATTGATCGAGACTGTAATAACGTTTACAGTTCGCAATCATAAAAACATATTTCTGGCAACTGAAAATTCTCATTATTATCTTATTGAGTGTACTTATGTATAGCGTGCACATTGAATGAAATATATCGAAACGCGTACATTCGCATATTATAATAGTATACGCTGTGTGTTTCTGAATGTAACGTTTACGAACACATCGTGCTAGTAATTTAAGTTTACCATTTTCGATCGTATTTTTACTTATATCGATGTTTATATTAGCCATAAACATAGATTTTTAAAAATAAAATAAGTTATTAGCACATTTTACGACGTAAAAAAAATAATGAAAAATTATTAACGTCTTAGTGTCGTTAAAAAAATCGTATAACGTATAATCGTGTAAAGGATATATTTTATTTCGTATTAACTTTGACTAATTCATAAAATGGTTTGAAATTTATTAGAACACTTTTTTATTATGATAGATAATTACCGGAATAAGTACACGACTGACTATCATTTATTTAAATTATGGTATTCGATAAAAAAGTCACATTAAAAGTGGAATAAATAATAATTATACATATAATATAATTATACATTATAAGATAATAATAACATATAATATATGTTATGCATTATAATACTTAAAATATATTTATATCCATAAAAAAAATCGATTGTAGTATACCCGTCAACCTATACGAAATTGTTATAAATAAATATATACATATACATATATATATATATATATATATATATATATTTTATAGTATCTATGTTTAATCATATTTATATATTTTAAATTTTAAATTAACTACTTATAAATAACCTTTTAATTTATTTGTAATTATATATAAATATGTAGCTCGTAACCATACATACATAATATATATTTGATAAAATAACAAGAGAAATTGTTTAAATATGTTTAAATAATGTTATTTTATACAAAATAATATTGAAAATTAATACTTATTATTTTTCATTAAAAGTATATCTCCATTTTATGAGTGTATAAATAAATAACACTATATGTAGGAAGCGTTGATGATGTAGACATTAATCCAAGTGGGTTGCTTTGACAAAGATTTTAGAATTATATTATTTGAAATTGCGAATAAAACTGAAAATGTATCAATTTTATAATGATGCGTTAATTATATTATTTTGTATGTGAAAACTTTTTTATTTAAAATTAATACTCGGATTATTTTAATATTCATTATTTTCCGATGACAGTTTGTATCTAATGAACCGTTTGGCTGACAAGTTTTTCAATATTTTCAATAGTTTTCCTAAGTATAAAATAAAATAACGAAATGGTTTTTAAAAAATTCCCGATAAAATTATTGATATATTTGTTATGGGCGTGGAAAATTGTTGTATTTTTAAAAGCTAAAAATGCAATATAAGTTTACAGACATACTATTTTAATTATTTTTATCTCATTCTTTAATTGTTATAATACACTAGTGTAGCTTAGAATATAATTATTTCAAATTCAAATGAATAATAAAAATTTAAATCTTTGTTTAATTAACTCATTTTAGCAGATATCCATAAAAACACGTTCGTCTATTATATATATATATTAATAACTAAGAACATTTTGGTAATATGTGAAGTCAACACGATTACGAAAATTATGTTTCTGTAATGTTTATGAATAGTTAATAGTAAATATTCTAGGATTAAAGTACTCGAGAAATTTCTTATTTAAAAATTTGTTTTAGAATATATCTCGCAATTTTCATTATTTTATATATTATATTTAAATTGTTTTTACAATAAGGAAAATAACATTTGACTGTTCTAGTGTGCCAATATTTATGTTGTATGGTGCTTTTAGAATACTTGAATAGTTTGAGCTGATCGCGAAAGTTAATCTTTTGTGTATTATAATATTTCGTTATGAAACAACCAGTCGTTCAAAAGTATATGAATAAATCCGGTAAAATAAAAAATAACAAGGATGAACATTTAAAATTATCTGTCGTATCTCGTTATACTACTTGTATTAATACAGAAGTTATATTACATATTGACGTTTTTTTGTAATACATTTGTAAATTCTGACACGTTAGCGCTTTTAAATAATACATATTGTAGATTTAAGTTGTTTACAAATCGTTTAAAAATATATACGTAATGTGATTGTTAGGTCTTTAAATAATTTGTTTAAGATTTAATTTGAGTTTCAAAACGTTTGTTTGATTTTACTCGAAGAATAACTAGGAATTAAACACAGAGAGATTAATATTCCTTTATTTTTATGAATATGGTAAAAGGCGTGATGTTGAAAAATATAAATAAATAACAATAACTACATTTTGGAATATAAATGATCACCGGAAGATGATATATTATCGAGAAATTTGGAACAATTTCATCGAACCTCGATTCGCTAGCTTTTTTTTAAATTTAATTTCTAGTTCAAAAATTGTATTCTATCGTTAACGCAATTAATTTTATAATATACGACCAACAAACCAGAGCTATTACAATTAAATTCGACTCTTAATACGATCTTTTAACTATAACAAACACTATTCAGTATGAACTCTAGTAAGAGCAGTAAAAGGAAATGATGAACTATGGTGGAACTATACAAAATAGACTTACGAAGGCACGGACACACATCAACGAAATATACGAATAACGTAGCTATCTAATGGCTATACACGCGTAATGCAAACGTATCACGACATATCGCTACGACAGCGCAAAAATATGTCCGTAGGCATATTTACTCGACGAAAGTGAATTCTGTTAATTTATTCTTTTTGTGTGTAGCGTAAAACTGGGGCTTGGACGTTCGTGAAATAAACGAAGTACGCCAACTTTCAATCAAACGTGTTTATTTATTATAACACTATTCACGAATTCAAATCCGTGTCATTGTATCATATATGTGTGTGTGTGTGTGTGTGTGTGTGTGTGTGTGTGTGTGTGTGTGTGTTTGTGTGTATATGGATTTCGAACTTTTTGCCTCATTGCGCAAACAAGACGTTGGCGAGCTGTAGAAATTCTCTCCGTTAAAGTCACGAGTGTATTACTCCGAATATCGCGTGACATCTAATAACCTAAGTGTATACAAATGGAAGCGAGTAGTACATGTGTGTGTGTGAAAACCCTTTTCTATATTCCGGTTCGAATAAGTTATGTACCAACTTTCTATCTGATGGTCTTTACTGTACACGCATTCGTTAGGGATCCCTCTTAATATAGTCACAATCACTTAGCACGTACAATCTTAATGTGCATACTTAGGGGTCGTTGCGGTGGTGGTTATATCAAAACGTGATTACGATTTATCTGATTACTAAGAACGAGTCCGGTAATTCCGTTAATATGTTTTCGTTACTGATACGTATATATATAGATAAAAATCGAATAGAGTATGTTACGTTATGCGTCTCGTTTAATTTTTTCTTCGACATTTTTGTAAAAAATATAGGTCAAATATCGTATATAAGTTAGTAAATACGTAATAAAGACGGTTAGGTATAATATTAAATCTTGTATTTTCAACGCGATCCGAAAATTTAAAATAAATAATAATTAATTGTACAGAATGGAAAGGCTCGATACATAATAAACACGGATATCGATAGTAAAAATACAAATATTTTGAATTACACTTATATACCCATTATTTATGAACTACGTCGAATTTTCAATAATGAAGTAACAATATTAGTCGATAATTAAACAGAGATACACTACGAGAAGTTAAAAACTACAGAATTTAGGCATTCGACGAAAAACCGAAAATTTGTGAATGTTCGTATCATAAGGATTATTGGGAAAGAGTAAATTTAAAATTAAAGAAAAATAACAATATTGATTGTTCGTCGAAAATTAAACGTTTTCAAATTTGGAGAGCCAAATCTAATTTAGAACGCGTATATGTTGAAATTAATATGTGAAAAATATACAGAAGAATAAAATAGTAACGTTATTCCAGCATAATTGTTTTTGTACGTATATTTGCAGGGAATATTTGCAATAGTAAACGGAAAATAACCAAAAAAAAAATTGTTAATAACAATACCCTTATTATATAAACGATCCCACCGTTTATTTTTTTTTCACACAAGATAGAATTTTTTATTAAACACTTCGAGATTCTAATAGAAACGAATACAGTATACTAATTCGAGTTTTCGTTAAATACACTCGTTCGGTATTATGTCATTTATATTATTGGTATTTTTATTCTCGTGCTGTAATGTTACTATTTAAATGAAAATTTTACAATTGAATTCAGAGCTGTACGGGCGACAAAAAAACGAAAAGGTCGTACACGGTACAAAAGTTCATATTTTACGCTCGTGTCGTTTA
>JAIPRN010000737.1:55000-68345 GCA_025469175.1 Geopemphigus sp. TES_GeoC_2020
CGCTATACATACTATTAGAATACTCACGCGGGGTAACCATACGTTTTTAAATACGTTTTAAAAATTAGTTTTCATAGCGTACAAAATTTCCAGCTATATTTCCTATTACTGAAAACGCGAACGTTTCGACAACGCGGTTGTTGAAAATTCAATATAATGTCGAGTAGTACATATTACGCCACGATAATTATATTAGTAATTACCGACGGAAAAGCCTTTAAAATAATGTACACGTCTAAAACGTAGTAAATTATACTCGTATAAACACGCTGAACGGAAACGAAGAGAAAAGAAACATTATTAGGGACACTGATTTTATTCGACGACTATGATGGATTTTACGTTTTGTTGGCGTATATGGGCTTTATTCTAAATATTACTTCGTCAACAGTGTCGGGGCTAAAGTATGGTTTTTGATTACTGTCGTATTATTTATTAGCGGAGGAGTTTTAGAGTGGAAGCCAATGGAAAAGAGACTTCGAGGACGGCCCAGAAAAAGCTGGTTGGATGTTGTGGAAAAAGACCTTAGCAGGATGTAGGTACAAGAATGGAGAGAATTAGTTCAGGAACGAGAGAATTCGAAGAAGATTATGATGGGGGCGGCCAAAACTCGCAGAGAGTATTAAATGCCAGTGGAAGAAGAAGATTGTATTATTTATATTTTCGCACGAACGATAAAATTATTTAGTACGCGATTGACGTTTTAAATAATCGCGGTTTTTTTTTTTATAAATATCCATCATAGATGGCTAATAAGTGTAACGATTAAATAACAACTTTTATTATCTTTAAAGAACACGACGCATATAGTCACATGATAAACGTTGTAAACTCATAAAACGACGCGTTTTTTAATGAAATAGGCTGACTGTTTCATATACACGTACGTAGGTTTTTTAGAGCTTATAATTCGAAAATCTTTTTTTTTAAACATAAAATCGCGAGAAATTAATAAAATTAATAAAATTAATCGCCAAATTAATATTTCCGATTTGTATTACGTTGATACGTAACGCGATATAATTTTTCCCCGATTAAATAACGTAATTTAATTTTTTTAAGTTCACTCGATAATTTTTATGGTTCTCAAAATGTTCGTTTTTAATAAACGTATTATAATCAGTATCGCGACTATTTGAATCGATGGAGATTTTCTCGAAAGCACCTAAAGCGCAATACACACGATATAAGTTTTTCTTGAACACAAAAATTTATCGTTACGTTCAAATTCACAATAATACAAATCTAAGATTTATGTTGTTCATATGTCTCAAATGAACTGATTTCCACCGTACACGTAGCTTGATAGATTTAAAAAAATATTCATGGTTTATTATTTATACGTAAAATATTTTTCTTGAAAAAATGTTCCAACAAATACTATTTGTAGAATAAAATATTTTAAAAAATCACGAGTTTTTTTAATAAGTACGTTTGTGTATTATTAATGTATTGACGCGAAAATTAAAATTTTTAAAATTTATATTGAAAAATAAAATATATATAGCGAGAATGAATTTCTAATATATTATATTACGATACAGTAATAAATTGAATACTATAAAACATTTATTGTACGAACTGTGTAGGCTTGGTTAAATATTTTAGCCAAATCAACCGATTTTTAATTAATTGTGAAGTGAACCATTAAACCCATTTGGGTATTTCGATTTTAAAGCGATAATTTACCAGTGAAAATATTCGGTTATTAAATAACCTGTTCTAGACAATTTTTTGTTTTCTATCATTTAATTATAATGCTTACGCCGAATAATGTTTTAAGGACAATTTATATTTGTGTACAATTTTTCTAAATTAAATTTTTTTTTGCCGTTGAAACGTCATATATATATATCGGTTTGTTTTTTGATAAATCGTCTTTATACGGAATATTATATTTGTTTATTAAAAGTAATCTAACTCGTGATTTAATTAGTTAAAGTTGAATGTAAGATTAAATTTGAGTTAACTTAACTCCGATTTTCTTTTGTACCTTAGATCGGTATATTTTTAATGTCGTACACAAAAAAATGACGTTTTCATTTAAAATTACTAAATTATACTTTACGTTTTCCCCCAGAAACACGAATTAAATATTAATTTACTTACAGATATTTCAACTACGTAATTTCATAAGTCAACAGCGTACTGCGTTAACCATTAAGTTAATAATTTAATACGAACTTAATTTTATTTATTCATTAATTTTTGGACAACCGTTATTGGAGTTAGCATGTCAGTGGCGGACGATCAGGACGAGTACGCTAGTCTAGTAAAATTAGTAACGAATGGAAAAAATTGCATATTTATTACGTTAAATGGTAACGAGAGATGCTCTATATTTTTTCATTTTATTACGTACGACACCCTTTTGTCGTATCGCTCAACGTTTTTTCGTTTCTTGTTATAATGTAAACTACGGATCGATGCTTGAAGTTATACTTAACCGCATAGTGGATTATTGAAACAAACGGACTTTTTGTAAAATTCTAGACTTTATACGAAAATCAAAATAATTCTCGGTTCGAAAACCGATATATTTTTTTAGCGCTTATATCCAACAAAAAATGTTCCATTATTACATGTAAATACACGTACACGACTCATCTGTTTAGGATATACAATAACTTGTACTACACTATAACTATTAGTTTACATTAATAACCGATATAGACACGTATACATCCACGGTATAACGCATGTAAGATATAATTCGATTAATCTAATATAATCAACAATTATTTTTGACGGATTAATATTCTTCGCACGTCTTTTTAATCGTTTATGTACTAGTTGAGTCCAGTATGCGTTACAACGCCAATTGAAAAAAGAACGTTGGTGTTTTAATTTTTTTATTAA
The DNA here is from genome assembly GCA_025469175.1 of Geopemphigus sp. TES_GeoC_2020. NCBI lineage: Eukaryota > Metazoa > Arthropoda > Insecta > Hemiptera > Aphididae > Geopemphigus > Geopemphigus sp. TES_GeoC_2020. The sequence goes on from JAIPRN010000737.1 coordinate 57,860, forward strand.
AGTGCTTTTGGATACACGATATTTTTTTTATGATCTTTCGTTTAGGTGGGCTACCAAATATTTTTCTGCGTTAAAATTACCTTTACGAGTACTCGTTAACGAACGTATGGTGTACGTTAGTGCCCCAATCGAAAAATGACTTGGCGGATCACTCGTTACGTAACAATGAAAATCGAAAATCTTTATTTTTGCTTTTTAGCAGGTCGACCGGAGAGTAGCTATAGTTTACGCCTAAAAACGGGCCCATGACCCAGAAACGGTTAAGAATCTCGGGGTTTTAAGTTAAATTCGCCAATACAGGGTACGTTATATTTAATAAATTACGTCTATATACCTCTAGTTGAAACGTTTAGTATTTGTCCAACAATATAGGTCATATAATAATGTATACTCTCGCAATGTAAATATATGGTTGCGTAATTATTCAGATTAAAAGGAGAACCAGCGGGACCGAACGCAAAGGTTAGGTAAATATTTCGAGTAAATTTATAGGTAAATTCATTCGCGTACAAATGCGCGTCGCGTCAGTCGTTGCCATCGTTTGCGGGATTTCAAAGTTGTGCATATGCATATTGTCAGCGTTTTTTTTTTTTTACAATTTTTAATTCCTTCTCGAATTTTTTGTGATGTCGCGTTTGTGTCGACGAATGATATTATTTAATGTTTTCTAAATCCATCATTTCAGAGATTTATACGTTTAAGTAGAATAACGTACTCGTTTTATTTTTTTCAAATATTAAAATCGAAAGTCATATATATTTTATACAATAACGATAAAATCGTCCGAAAACGCGTGACGCTTCTAATTTACTGGAATTTTTTCTTCCAATTATTATATTCTATAATTTATTTGTATTTGGAGTTTAAAGAGGTCCAACACCGTCGGGGCCTATTCGTCGTGCGATTGCACGTCTATATTGTAGAACCCGAACAAAATCAAATAAAGGATTTTTCTTGTTTTTGTTTTTAATATGCGCAGAATCTCGTAGAAAAAGTGGGCGAATTTTTCTCATCTATTCTATGTTTGTAACCGAATGCGATTTGACATTTTGGAGCACGGAAATTTGTAACGATACAATATCTAAAATTAGTTATTCTCAAACTAATAGTTATGCTTAAGGGCGAAGCATACTCTCTATAATATTTTGTATTCATATATCTGTTGTTTCGGGTTCTGTGTAGTGATATACCAGCTTATTGAAATACCGTGGTATATAAATCATAACCGATTGTGAAATATAATATTAATCGCACGTGTTCGTGGTTTGTCTAGATTGAAAAGTAATTACTTAAATGTATAACGACGAACTAAGTAAGAGTGTTTTAATATTAAATATACAAAGAGTAATGTACGCCTTCGACGATTGAAGATTATTAATTTGATTTATCAGTGTAACGCGTATAGACGTAAAATCGTCAATTTCACGAAGAGAAGTTGATTTCCAATAGAACTTTAGTCACTATGGTAACGAGCTCAGGATTGGGTGATATGTAACTATGTATTTTATATATTGCGTCGTGGCGAATAATATTATATTATTTTTTTGGTTTGACGAAAACGTTTAAAAAAAACGTTAGGCGTATACGTTTTTTAAATTTTTACAAGTTATTAATAAAATTTGTAACGATTCCAGTGATAAGTTGCTTGCGTAGTGGGGGTTTTTTTTAATCTGAACTTAAGAGTACTATGACGCATGAACGTTTATATTATTTTTTGTCCATATTTGTTAGGTAATAAGTAGACACGGAAGTTGATAGTTATAGAAAAACTCGAAATATTCGTGCTGGTAAAAAGCGGCTTTGATTAAAATCTTTACAACTCATGTTATAATTATATTTAAAAGTGATAAATTAAAGCGCGTTACATGAGAATACTTTTTTTGTAGCGAGTGGACAGGATATTTAGAGGGACACAAATTTTTGTTCTGCATAACTCGTCAATGAGCATGCCTGTGTATATTATGTATACGTATTTTATTATTATCTACACAAATTATATACGTTAAGTTTATTGCGTTGCAAATGGTAGTAAATAATCGGCTTTGTATACTCGTGCGAATTTTTTATACTGAACTAAACATATGTAGCTCTAATTTTTGAGTAAATTTTTAACGTTTATTTTTAATAAATCAACGTACGAAAACAATACATATATATATATATATATTCGACTAAATAAATAATTAATAATTTTTTAAAATATTTTTACTATATTTCATATATAATATGGACGAATAATATTTGTGAAATTATCCAGTAGTGTTAATAAACCAACGTTATTTTTGACACGTAATTTGTTAACGATCGGTAGGAAGGAGTTATATCATATTTATATAAATATGGATAGACGTGAAATAAAATATGTAGTACATTAAAATTAATAACGAAATGAAAACGGAGGCTTACAAGCAATTTTTGTCGGTGGATCTTTTATACTAAATTGATTGGTAGGCCTTTTCAACCGAGCTGTCCTTGATTTCTGGTCTAAGTTTTGTGATATCTACGAGAGGTCATGATTTGGTTTTTTTTTTATCGAAACTGTTACAACAATTAGTCTTAATAATTATTTAAGAGAAGAGAAAATATACGAATTGAAATAAAACTAAATTACGTAACCAGGCCGTTTAGAGAAGGGAACGACGGAAAAGGTGATGGAATATAAATGCGACGTGAAAATTAATTGGTAGTTAAAATGTATTTTGAGTGAATTAAGATATGTAAGAAAAGCTTAGCATTGAAGGAAAAGGGACGAGATACTGAATAAAAGGCGAGAAATATCGGAGATAGCCTCGGAGTTATGTAGAGCACGTAGAAGTCGTTTAAGGATAGTTTATAGGAATGGGAAAGGAATAAGCCGTGATCAAATCGGAGAAAAGACGAAGTAGATAAAAACGTTAAAACGAAAATCGAAAATACGTTATCGTAACAATTTTATTAAAGGAAAGTGATACTCGCGTTATTACGTTATTATCGTCGATTAACTATACGGTAAGTAGAAAACGTAACGAGATTTTTCAAAATCAAAAAATACGCGTTAACTGATTTGAAGTGAGGAATATTTTCGAGGGTTTCTCGTGGTTTTTTTTCCCAAACACGTTTGTACATTAAAAGTAACTATTAATTCTATCTCGGGCGATATAAAACGTCTCTATTTTTAAATGTTAAATAATATCTAGCGATAAGGTCCGGTATAAGTATTTAATTACGTTTGTAAGTATAAAAAACGATTTTCAATATTTTCATTCTGTGAGTAGTCAATAAAATATTTCGAACATAATTTATTAGCGTTGAATATAACTATTATATTGACTACGATATTATTGCCGTTTACGTAAGCCGACTATGAGCCGCGATGTATGGAGAAAAATCAACTCATTATTATCGAATTTCGAAACTCGAACGTTTACAATCGACGACAGTTTCTGTATGAAAATAATTCGAAATACTTTTTCGGGACTGTTCGGGAATATTACCAAGTATTCTTCGGAAAACCTAAACTGGGATTACCAGTAGTAACGGGTTGGACCGGCCCGGATTATTCATCGACCCGTAGCTAAAAGTGGCGCGTATAAAAATATATACAGCGTGAAAAACTGATTTTTACCAGGGGAATCGACCCGTCCTGGCGACGCACGCCATGTAACGGCGGCCACCGAGCGACAGCCAGCGTTGGCGGCGTCGGTTTCCGCCGCAATTCCGAACCGTCAAAACGTTTTGTAATGCTAATACGTGGGCGAGTAAACGAAGAAAACGTACTCGTCAACGTTTACTGTGTGTGCGGGCGTGTGCGTGCCTGTGTGTCTGCGTATTTCGTGTATTCGTATACGTGTGGTATGTATATTGTTACCCGATTTTATACGTGCGCGCGTGCGTGCAGTAAACATTGGCAGCCGACGAAGTCGTCGAAGCGTGTGTGCCCAAAAGCGGTGGCGGTGGCGGTGGCGGCGGCGGGTGGTCCGTCAAACTTACCGGGAGGCGCGTGCATAGTAATGACGGCGCGCCGCCTGTGCTCATGGCCGGGGTCGACTGACGGATACGCGCGAATCGTCATCGACGACGCGTTTTCGTATTTTCCGTCCTCGTCAACTCTCTTCTACACCATTCGCGGTCTTCTCCCGTGCCGCCGCCTCTTACAGATGTACGTTATTAGAGCTTTCCTTCGCCCCCCCCCTTCTCACACTTCCATCTACTACCACCGTCACCTCCATCGGCACCGCGCTCGAATCCTTTCCATATCCGGACACGAGCGTTTCGTGTCTTGTGTTTCGGCCACGTCGTCATCACCACGTATCACGTCTTCCTCGTTATAAACTTCGACCGCGAATACTCTTCTGGGATTAACGTTGTGCCACCGCCATACCCATCCTGTCCCATCCCACGCCTTTTCCTACGTCTACCCCCAACGCCGATTCCACCGCCGCACGACGACGAATCACAAAACGCGACTACACAATACGTTATTATTATTATGTATTATGCACACTTCTTGAACTTAAAGCCGCCGCCGTCACTCGTGTTTTGTGTCAGATAACTACGACGGCTGCGCGTTTATACATATACTCATATGTATACACACACACACACACACACCATATTACAGTCAGCGAATATATTAATTGTGAGGAGGAGCGACGTTAAATTTTCGGCCATAAAAAGAAAACGTTTAATTAAACTCTGACGACAGTATTTCTGAACACAAACGTTCTCCCAACATAAATATTTTCCTAACATAAATCGAACTAACTGTATAATTCCGTTATGTCGGTATTTATCGACGTTTCCAAATTGAATATCATTTTCTCGACGATCCGCGGGTCACAAATATTTTATTTATTATCTATTTATGTCCACTTTATAGAAATACGTATATATTATGTTGACCCGAGTGGAGGGAGAATATTTTTGGTTTTGATGTGAACAGCGTAATTGTTTAGGACCTATTTTATTGACGAAAATACGTGAGAGCTCTCAGTCCTTCATCCGCAATACGCGATCTTTTAAGGCAAATAAATTCGACGGACATCGGCGATAAGTTTGCTCCCATCGAATCAAGACATAAATTAATATTCATTTGTAAAAACGTTTATGGTTTACCACAAATATTTAAAACAAAAATACTACGTACACTTAAAATTATTATCACTCAATAAATACTTAGTACTTTTTCGTAAACTTTATTTTTATTCTTTACTAATTCATTGTTTTATAATTGGTGCATATTATTTATAATAAAAATTATATATATATAGAGCTACGGTGAATTAAACGTATATCTAAGCACAATACGCTATAAGCAACACGTGGTGTCCGTTTTCTTTAACCCGCACGCGGTCACACCGGTTAGTGGTTAATTATGCACGTGTAATCATCGGCATTTAGGGGAAAGTGCATCGCTTTGACCACACTTAAGTATCGGCCAGTTGCGACGTCGCCCACCTGAGGGCGAAACGGTGTTGGTCAAGCACAAGGAGGGTAGCGGTTGGAACTCGACAAACAGTTTCTATAAACTTGTTTTAAAAGGGCGAACTTGGAAGAGGGTGAGTACGATGTGAACAATATTGGTCTGATAAAAAAATATTCAAAACGGTCCATATAGGTTCACACATATTGTTGTGTTTCACGTTCATTACATTTAAAATTCGAATTGGTTCTATATTTATTATTATAATTCTTAATCAATACGCGAGTACGGATTTAAATAAAGTTTTAATCATTACGCTATACAATCGAAGATTATTAAATTAAATTTTTATTTGTGGGATATATATATGTTTTGTTATTATTATTTAATAAATGCTCAGTTTTAAGGACAGACGTCAAAAATATTTAAATGATAATTTTTATTCGACAAATTTATATTATTATATTAATTGTAAAAATAAAAAATATTCAGTACATATTTTTCACGCACGCTAAAGAATATAGATTTTTATTTTATTAATAAAATAATATTTAACATAATCCCGTTATTTGCGTTTGCTGATGATTCGTTTTTATATAAATTAAATTATATCTATTACTTGGGCAATTTAAAAATAATAATATACGAATCATAAATATGACTAAAATTATTTGTATAAATATAACTTGTATTTTTTTTTCCAACGACAAAACGGTCCTTATTGGTCAAGTTAATATCGAGTGAATATGGTTTTTTTAAACAAATTGAACGTATATACACATAAATAAATAAATATATATATTTTTATATATATATCTCGGTTATTGCAGGCATCTTAACCGATCATCGAAAGCAGAAAGAAACGAGTAGGACATTGGGGAACCTTAATATAACCGATGGGGAGGATCGATTTAGCCATATAAAAAAGCGAATTACTAAAAATCCGAAATTTCGTATATGTAGTTTAGAAATTATTCGTATAATATTAACAGTTTTGAATTTACAATTAATTTTTAGTTTTTATAGCAAATAAAACTGCAGAATACGGCGATTGTTAATTATTGTTTGAATATGTTGTTAATACATTTAGGCGATTACGCGATATAGGTCTATAGGCTATAGTCTCGAACAATTAAAACGACAAAAGTCCGTTTGTTATGTAACTACGCTGTATGTGGTCTTTGATTTTCCACATATTTGCATTTGGCGCGTAAAACTGAAGATAACCGCAATTTTAAATAACCAAAAGCCGGATTAAATAGAATAAATTATCGCCATTATTTCATACCAAAGGTATTTCGAATAATTCCGTCGAACTTTAGTCAACTTGCATTTAAAGGTGTAAAGTATATATTATATTTATATATAGTGAATAGCGATTTAAATTACATTTACAGGCGATGTATATATATCTGTGTTATATTTTGAATCAAAGCGAAATAATGTATAATCGACTAGAAATAGTAACTTGTTTATGGCGAATAATTTGTTTTATTGATAGTACTAATTCCTATTCGGTTTCCATCGGAAAATTAAATAAAGCCTTTTTCTATTTACAATTAAATATTTTTAAATTATTTCTTCGTTATACGTATTTTTCGTTTTATTGAATATATAAATAGATAATATACGTTCAATATTTTTATATTATAGTAATTTTGAGGCGACCATAATATTTACGCGCATGTTGGCGTTACATTATTGTTAACAATTGGATATAGCGCAACGTTCGTATTATATTCTATAAGATAGTACACCATACGATAATTTTGTAGAGTGTGAGTAATTTGCAAATCGTAATCAGTGACTAACCCGAAATTTCTTTAATAGAGTGTAAAACTAGTTATTACGTAATACAATGTACGCTATTAAAACCGAAAACTACACATTGAGGTTAAGAAGAATTTATTGGAAAGATCAATTTGAGCAAAGATTTAAACTTATCTTCAATAATCGCGAATAAAGCTACGAAAATCCAGTTTTCTCAGGAGATTCGATGGACGTGGCCCGTGATAATTTACCAGACAGATTATTTTATAAATAAAAATAATTGAATAATAAATAATATTATTAAAAGACGGATTAATAATTTATTTATTACAAGTGTCAAATATAAACGTACTAATAAGTACGACATTAATACTTTACGCGTCGTTATTGGTATTAAAAATTATAGAAATTGCAGACGTTTGTTTCGAAAACGGTAGGTTTTCGCTTAAAACAGTTAACAAATTGACGAGCGGGAAGATGTAATTAAAAAATGATTTGCGTTTCTAAAAAAATTAGATGAGGTATTGACTCAGAAATAAAGTTGTCCATATATATTGTGTGGAAAATAGGTTTCCCGTAAATTGATTACCACTTTTTGAGACGATTTCTGCACAGCACAAAACGATTTTGTGATGAAAATTCCAATTGATCGATCCTAAAATTTTTTTGTCGACGTCGAAATATAAGAAAAGCCAATTTCATTGACGATGTTTCGTTTCTCGGTTTAACAGATTTACAATAATATTACCGGTAGTTTCAGGGTGAATGTGAAAAGATAACTTTTTGTTACGGAAATTTACACAAACATTTTAATTTTGTGTTTTTTGTTCGTTTCACACAAACGTTTTGTATTATTATCCGCATGGTGTAAATGCAAGATGAACCTTTCGTGCCTCCTCCCGCCCCCTCATTTCTACTGTCCGCGGGAAACGGCTTTTACGATAATTATAGTAGCGGAGAAGTAGTAAATAATTTTCACCGTCTATGGCTAGTCGAGTTTCTTACGCGGCTGCCGGAAACTTTAGTTTCTCGTAAACCAAACTCCTTATAACGCCCGTTATTGTGTATACTGCGCGCAGGGTTTTTTTTTGCTTCCGGCAAATGGGACGGCAGCGGCTCGGTTATAGCGGTAGGAGAGGAGGAGGCAAAACACATTATAATAATGTATACGCGGCGTAGGCATCGCCGAAGGGGCCACGAGTAGATTCGCCTCCCTTTCATATTTTGCGGAGAAATTCGATAAATCATCGCGCCCGAGTCTTAAGATTTCCGCAACCGTCCCCATCGCCCCTACCTCGTCGCTGCTCGATAGTGTGGGTGCATGCGCGCGCGTTCGTACACAAGCATAAAGACGTATATACAGTAAGAATAACGTTGTAATATTATATACGTACACGGGCGCGTGTGTTTGCGTGCGTGCGTGTGTGTGTGTGTGTGTGTGTGCGTGCGTGTGTGCATGTGTGTGTATGTGTGTGTGTACAGGGCGGTGGCCGTCATTAATCTCCGGGCAAAAATTACTCACGGGCCGCAGATGCTGAGGTCGGTTTTCTTGCGTTTTCCATTATTCATCCGTCGACTCGGCGTGCAAGTGTATAGCGCCGCGTAATCGAAAGAAGACGCGTGCGCGGGTTGTAGATACGCACACCTAACCGTGTACGACCATGTACGGTGGTGAATGGTGGGTGGCAGCGGCCTGGTGGATGGCTGGGCGGACAGGGATCGACGAGGACCCTGGCGGCGGCGGTGGTGCGAGAGTCCCGCGGGAGAACCGACAATATTTTCACCCGGCAAAAAACCGACCCGACGGCGGCGGATCTAAGACGATGCAAACGTCGCAACCCCTAACCGCGCCATCCTCCCCGCGACGGGACCGCGGCAGCTTCATCGACCCGACCGACGAGCGCGTTCCCGTTGGCCGGACGGGAACGCCCGAGCCACACCTCCGCGTCCTCCACACCGGCACCACCACCGCCACTTCTACGACCGTCACACTCACTAGCCCGGCCTTATATATCGCGCGTCTTCTCTTTGTATATACCCTCTCGGGGTTATTGATGTTTTTAGGCCGCCGCCGCCGCCGCCGCCGCCACGTGTATACATTTCAACCGGCGAACACCTGCTATATGGTTTTCCAAAAAGCTCTTTTCGTATTCTTTCCGTACCTTCCACTTTTCCTCGCTTCCGAAACTCCGTGCGATATTCCTACGTTCACGCGCACGCGTGCGCGAGCACATATACCCACACTCGCATATAATGTTTTACCCGCGTACGCGTATCGATAAAGTATATCGTGACATTATTTATTCGACGCGTGGATGACGTTCGTTTGTTATTTAAGTCGTATCACGAAGAATGATGAGAATGATCACGAAGAAAAGCGTCTTGAAAACTACCGAGTAAAATTGAATGGATATTACGAATTGTTCGTTTCGTTCATCCGATCAAAATCTTTTGACGGGTGCCCTTCCCCTCCCCTCCCAACTACAACGAAAAATGGACCGAAATCATTGTAACGTGTTTTTCGTTATCGTGTTAAACGTATTATATTGTTGTGTCCGTAATTTTAAATCACGAAAACCATTCAGTAGAAGCGTTCTACAGAAAATCTGTCTTCATTGTTGAACTAAATTCCTCGATATCTTGTATTATTTCACGACGATTTCGAACGAAAATAAAACGTTCAATACCGCGTCCGTTTATTATTAAGAATGTACACTTTCGGCCAATTTGAACACAAAGTTAAACCTATTAACGAAAAATACTAATTTTCGAGTCTTTTCGAAAAATTTACCATTCCATATCCAATATTCGACCGATAAAAACGTGATCGAATCTTGTTTCGGAATTTGATTTGTATTTAATTATCGCCTTAACGCGAGTTTTGTCCCGCGGTATTATGATTGTTAATTATTTTCCTATCGTTGCCGCCGACGACAGTATTTACGGTAAAAAGACCTTAGAAGGTAGCAGCAGACAGGACTTTGGAAGGAAACGAAAATACGGAAGAAAATGTAAATACTTTTACTTTGGTCTAAATAAATTACGTATAAAAACACTATTGTAAGAATGATTGACTTGGAACGGATCCCTAGGTAAGTGTCATTGTAACTTTTGTGGGCGACTGTGTATTTAGATCCCGAATCGTTAACGTTACATAGTTTGTGTTTCAATTATACGTTAGAAGAACTAAGAGCGCAATATCCAACAAATATATATATATATATAATATCGAGTGACCGAGCTTCGCTTCGTATTTTTTTTTTAAACACGGATAAAATGACGTTTTCTAAAAATGAAACCTAGCTAGATCGATTT
>JAIPRN010000738.1:0-68141 GCA_025469175.1 Geopemphigus sp. TES_GeoC_2020
TACTTAAGCGCGCGTAAGTAAATTACGCCGTTGCTTGACGGCCGTTAAAAACGACATTTTCGGCTGGTAATAAAACTACGGCGTACGTTTAATATTCCCTATTAGCGTATCCGGTCAAATTTCTCTACCCCGGAAACTGCTATATCGTTACGCCGCGTCTCTTGGTTACGGAATGTAAACGCGTACGGTCGCGTCATTCGCCACGACAGAAATACTACGTACCCCTATCGAAAACGACGCGTACGGTAAACAACCGACGTGTCCCGACAAATTTGGTGTTCGTGCGCCGCCCGAATAACGATTCGGTTTCGGGAATGTAAACGCACGCGTACCGCCGCCGCCGATTCGGGAAACTATCGTAATTCGCGTATTCCCGGTTGTAACCGACGTGATGATTTGGCGCGACGCGGAATACGTCTATTTACCGAAAAAATTGTAAACGTATAAACCTAAATACGGTTGCCGGTATCTGTTATTGATACCCGACTGTCGGTATTACCCGGTTGAAAATTTACCGTACATAAACGGTAAGGAATATATTCACGATTTTCCGGCGAACGAAAGGTAGTACACAAATTGCGCGCAGGGTCCGGATACGAAAACACGGAGGGCGCTTCCCGGGAGTTTTTCCGGTATCCCGGCGGGTCAGTACGCGTCCGCTTATTAGTGTACGTACGTATATGTATAAACGTATACGCATTTTTATAACCTTTCCCGTTCGAATATTGTGTTAATAATTGACGAGCTTTTCGACCGTATTTAAAAATGTAAATTCCTATCGCGAATACGACGCAACTAATGGTATCCGCGGCCGAAGTGTATAATTATCGATAATTAAACGCGATCAAATTAGACGCGCGCCATTAATCTGTTTTTGGAACGACAAATGTGTCCGTAAGTTTTATCGTTCGTCGTAATATATTCTATACAATTATATTTCCGCCGGTAACGCGTTATTTTTCGATTAATGTTAATAACGACGGCTTATTAAACGAAATCGTGCGGAATCGATATTTTCTAAGCGACACCGAACGCTAAACCAAAAAAAAAAAACCAAAAGGCGTCGAAAATCGTCGCGCCCGCGAATATTACGTTTCATAATCGACGTATTTTTTTTTGTTTTTCTATCGTTCGGTTTTCGCGAAGTTTTTCGAATTATACGCGCGTATACGGAATCGTGGCCAACGCGAATTTCGAATAAAAACCGAGGCGATCGTATTTACGTACGCGGAATTAGTAATAAATATCTTCGGCCTAATGCGTAAGACGTGAGGCGCGAGCCGATTTTCCGTCCGCCAGTGTATACGGCAGGAGGGCCCCCTTGTGTAAAAATCGACGACCGCGTGGCACGACTTTACGCGAATATTTACGAGAAAATTAACGTCCCGTCTAGAACGGTAATTATTTTTTACCGCCTTTTTTTTAATTCAAACAGCCGTCAATATTTACCGTCATTTATGAAAACGTAAATAATACGAAGCTTACGAAATAATAGCGCCCGCGATCGCGCGTTATCATCATGAACACGCAATAGTCGCGCGTATATAGCACTCGGACGTGCCTATAAATAACGTCGCGTTCGGTTTTATCGAAAATATTATGTTCGTTTTCATCAATTTCCACCGAGCCCTTATCAAGTAATTCTAATTAAACAATTTCTATGGCTTATACATAACCTATTTAGGATACGGCTTCGACGTGACTTATTATTTACGCCGAATTAATTAATTATAATAATAATAATCGTCGTCAACGAGTTCGCGGGACTCGCTATAATACAACAAATGGCAATTTAACCGTCATAAATATTGAACGCGTTGTGTCTGTCGTGTTTCCGAGGCACGTTTGTCCCGTAATTAATATTTTAATTTTACGCCGAACGATAGATGGGAATCGGGTTTGTTACGGAAAACCGCGGATCTTTTACGTTATTTGGAACCAAAAGAAGCTTTTCCGTTGTGCATCCGTATTATTCGAACGAATTGTAAACGAGCGCGTGTATGGGCTTCTTTTCGGCAATCCGAAAGCTTTCCTAACTGGTCGGCGTCAGCAACGGCAGCCAACCGTTACGCTGCTTTGACAACACAAAACCCATTTCGGGTTTTCGAACAGATAAATGGTAGGATTGAAACACAATAATCCCCTGTCGCTTTACAATTTAGATTACGAGTTACGGCGACGAATCGCGCGTCGGAATAAAACGATTAATAACTAAAATACGCGCGGCGTAGTGTATTGGAAATACGATAGGGCGCTACGAAAAGAACGGTTTTCATATTGTAAACTACACGCGCACGCATTACGTAGTCAACGTCCCGAAATATTCGATCGAAATCAAGTAATTCGTTTTATCCACGCGTAAATTCCCGGACAAATATGGCGCAATTACGTTACGATTACGATACTATTGTACGCTAATCGTTAAATGTTCGAACGTGGAGAAATTCAAATTTTCCACTATCCCGCGAAAACCGCCTGGTCAGTTTAAAGCGACGTTTACTAGTGGCGTACGTAAATGTTCCTCCGGAAACTTTCTTTTACATTTCTACATCTGTCCGAGCGCCGTAATTTAGTCCTCACGCTTACGCAATTCAAATGCAGGGTCGCGCTAAACCGTCCCAGATCCGCGTAATACAACAGGTTCCGGTACATCACGATTTGTCTTGTCACCCGAGCATTGTCGCGCCAAGTGTACGGCCAATGGATCCACCGTACAAACGTAGACGACTAATTTCCTCGGTTCATTTTCCAGTTTTCCGTCGATGGGGGTTTTTTTTTTCGATAAAATGTTATTTATAACGTCGTAACGAAATATTGATAGAAAAATTTAATCATCTTTTATCCTATATCCGTTATTTACTTTCTTCAACGTCTACTTACGTATATATATATATATATATATATAATAATATTTATATTTTATATTTCTACGTAAAATTATATTAAATTAATAATCGTAAAGCCCGATATCGTCGAATAATCTCCACGCGCTCGCGCTTACCATAAATTACGAATAAATACGTTTCGTAATATTTATTTTTCGAACGGTCGTTATTACACTCGAAATAAATATCGAGTAAATATCGTATTTATTTATTTTTCAAAACGCCTTTTGCGTTATAATTATTTCTCTTTTATTAAAAAGAACGAACGTTCCGAGTCCCATTGTAGTAGTTTCATGTTTTTCATCATAACCGATTCAAATAATTAAAACAGCTCAGAATAAATTGTAAATTCGACCATCGGCTAGACAAAAAAAACGTACCAAGGAGCTATTTAGGGGGGGGGGGGAAATAAACTTAATAACTTAACTGTTCGAAAAATTCAAATCTAATACGGTATACGAGCCGCTTTCTGTTACGTCTAATAAAAATTGTTGAAAAAAACTACCGTATACCAATACCGAAGAGATACTAAATAAAACTACCGCGGTGTTCAAATTCGTTTGATGTATCTTAGCACTTAAAAATGTTTAATATTGCATTATAAACTAAACGAAACCCATTATTCGTCCAAAAGCCATTACACGTTTAGAATTACGTCTTTTTTTAACTCCGTGAGCTATAAAAACGAGAAATTATTAAGATTGAATTAAATATACTACGAGATAATGTTGTAATATCCGTGAAATATGTAACTGTGTGTTACGCGAGTTAAAGTCGTTCGTCCTCGTATTATTATTATTTATAATAAACGTAAGAGCGTACTGCGAACGCGAGTGGATTGAATAAACGCGAACGAAACGAATCTGGTAGTGAAATATACGAATTATGACACATTGTTTCGTCGAATAGCGTTGGCTTATAACGATCGGACTAGCTCATATTATTATTATTATTATTTCTATAATTATCGAACGTTAAAATTAACATCGTTGTTTGGTTTGAAAACGATTAATTCCACGTATCGACCAATCGGAATGCGTAAAAAGAGTACCAGTTAATACGAACGATAATATTCTCGTCCAACGTGCGTGTTACGAAACACGAAAATTACGGCTCATTATCTTCGAACAGAGTTGGTCGCGAAATATGTTTAAAATTTATCGTTTTTTGGTAAAATAAAATTTACCGTAGGAATAATATACGCCAAGTTTTTAGTTAACCGAAACTGTTTCCCGTGTGGAACGTGTCGTTTTCACTAAAATCGCGTCGACTTTATCCGTTTCAAAATTGTTCTGCCCAGTAATAATCGATCGAACAATCTCGCGCCCTTTCTGTAACTTGAAACGAAACCAATTTTCGGTCAAAGAACCAAACGAAAATACAATTTGTCGACAACTTTTAACGAGAAACCGTCATTTTATTATGCCTAAAACCGTTCACGTTTTTTTGGCTTACATTCGAGCCGTTTTATTGTACTCGAGCACAACTGACGATTCTGACGGGAAATAAAAACGCGATCGAAATTCTACGCGTAAACCTAATATATTATAAAAATAATAATATATTATAATAATAATTTTATATAATATAAAAAAAAAATAGAAAATAGACTAATCCGAAGTTCAATTTCTAATATTCGGCAAACCGCGAACTAGTACCTTCGTATTGTTGTCATCTTACCATATATTTCTGCATGATTGAATCCCAATGGCGGAGGTGTCTGATCCGCGCGTACAAAACGTACAGGGGATAGAGTATGCGCTTATGTTTGTGTCTTTAATGGAGTCCCTTCTTTGTTTGCCCACCCTGTCTGTCCCTATGTACCCAAAAACTCGGCGATCTCGCGTAGAGTTTATATTACTGTGCGCATTCGCGGTAGTCCGTGTGTGCCTATTGTATCCGACCGGCGATGATTAAGCTACCCCATCCGATCTTGGTCCACGTTGTCCCTTTTAGGTCGTCAACTGCAGACGTTCGTTAAGGGTCATTAAGGATTGGACAGGGACGGCGGCGTCTGTGGTGGTGGTGTCACAGTATAGGCGTACGATCGACAATTTTGACGGCCACGATCCCGTCTCCCTCACTCCTACCCCAGCGATCTGTCAACCAAAGCGCGACAATAACCCTTATCCTCCAGTGGCGAGGAAAGTAGAAAGTAAATTATTAACGATGTATCGAATACAATAGGCCCGGGGACATCATTAGCTTCCGAACACCCCCCGTCGGACGAAATTGATGTCGTCGTCGATACACTTATAACTTGTAAAAAAAAAGAACTTGTAGTGAATTCGGCGCGCCGGTTATTTATATGTTTGTCTAACGGCGGTGCGGTGTTTTTATCGTTTCCAAGTCGAAACAACTTCAATTGGCGAGACCATATTTTTTATACGATCAATAAACGTATCGAAAGTGTGATAACTCATATCTTCTAGTGGCGTCTATATGTTCGAAAAGCGAAATAAATTCTAAACGGTTGTAAAATAATTAATTTTATTATTAAACGTCGCCATCTATATTTTATGGTACTTTTAACGAATAATTAAACAATTACCAAATATATCTGTCTACGACGTTTGAAAACAATTACACTATTATGGCGCGCGGTGCTTTGGCTAATTTAAGCGACATAATTATCGAAAAATACGTCGGTCGTACCCTAACACTACGAATAATTCCATTTGTAGATATTCGAGTTTAGAAATGTTTTTCATTCGCGATAATCAATTACGGCGTCGAAGTTTCGTTACACTCTTATTATACGGATATTTGTTGTTACTATCGACGCTTTCTTTCAATTATTCGTGCATTTTCGTTTCACATACTACGCGCTGTTAAATCGTTTGAAATAATTATTCGTTAACGCGCGCTCCACCAATCATTTTTTATCGTAATCGTTCGAAGATCGTATATTGTTGGCCATCAACGCTAAATATTTACTATGGATAAAATGACATCCATTTCTATTTGATATATATATATATATATATATATATATATTAACGTATCGAACTTTTCATAAACGTATACATTCGTTCAAACCTATAATATCTAATAACCTATAATTATTTATCGTTATTATTATTTATTTACCTATACTTTTCCATTTAATTAGTGTCGAAACGTGATTCGGATTTGTAAACGTGCCACTATCAATAAGTACAATCGTATAATCTTAGTTTATTGTTTAAATCTCTCGAAATATGTTGTAGATTAGAATTTACGCAGTTATTAAACTATCGTAAAAAAAATTAAGATATATATATATTTCGTCGAACATATTTAAACTTAAGTCAGATACCGATACGTTTCAAAATTAGTTAATTATCAAAAATGAACGCCGTTATTTGGACAATTAGAATCAATGAACGCAATAAACAGTATATTATGTGCGTTAATTATCGTTGAAAAAACGTATAGTCGCGCGTCAACTATTACCACGTGACGAGCAGCCGGCGGTCGATTATTAAAATGGTGGTCGTTACGTACGAGCGCGTTGAGAAAAAATTACGAATCGTTCGAAGCGCAACAACTTTACAGGTATAACGTAAAGTTATATAATTAAACTCCATTATCGTAATATCGATCAAATAATACGTATCGTCGTTTGAAAAAATCGACAAATCGAATATGCGTTTACCGTTCGGGTTTTTTCGAAAATTATTTGCTAAATATACGCACGGGCCAACACAAAACGTGACAGAAATACTTTCCCCGAATGGCGTAAACGAATCGTAACGTTTACTTTCGCGGGTATCGCGAATTATTTCCGAATAATTACGTTACGATAATATTCAACAAAAGTGGCGAAAAGACAAACTATAACGAGCGCGATTCAATACAAACGTGTATTTGGTTTCCGACGAATCGTACAGAGTTACGACGAGCCTATACCGTCGTCGGACGCGTAGTAGAAAAAATTACGGATTTTTATACTTCGTCTAAAATCCGTCGATTTAAATATGAAGTTTATTTGGATTTGAACGTTTTTTTTGTTTTTCTTTTTAAAGCGAAATTCGAACGAATTCGACGATTTCGTTTGAATATCGCTTTTAATATTGTCGAAGTGCTATAAATACGAAACGAATTATTATTATCGCGTTACGAATTTATAACGTCCGAATTACGAGCAAACCTCATTTCGTTTCGAAGGGGATATACAGTGGAATTAGCTCACAAATCTATCGTATTAAATCGCTAATAACACGTTTATTAAGCGTTTTTTTTTTTAAATATAATTTTCCACTCGTAAATCGATTATATTATTATGTACGGTAATTTGTCCATAATACGTTCGAATTGTATCGGATTAATTAGGCGCGATTTACTTTCTAAATATAAAATAATTACTGGATAACCAACGAGCACAAATGAAATACGTACAACAAAACAATTACGTCGTTTATGTCCAACGGGACGTGGACAATTTCGTTTTCGGAACACCGCGGCCGCGTTAATAATCAACGCGAATCAACGTTAATATTCGCGGCTGTTAACGTTTTTATTCGTAAAACGCGTCGTATTATTTCGTAAACAATTTAAACGTTTCGTGTAAGTTTCACTTCTTCTGACGACGTTTTCATTCCGAAACCGCGACGTTACAATTCTACAAAATTCATATTTCACCTCGGTTCGTCGCGTCGTTGAATTTTTACGCCTCGGAATACTCGGGTTTTACGCGATTTTTAGTTCTACTAATTTGTTCGAAGGCCGACTCGTAACCGTACAATTTCGTGTCGTTGTTAAAATATCGTGTTTTGTCGTCGTGGTAATATATATATTTTACATACTCACTTGATTGAAATAACGTTGACTATTAATTTACAACACACGATATCGCTTAAACGCGATATATTTGAAACGTAACGCCGTAGTATGACTATATTTGGTTTCTATAAAATACGACGCTACAAAACTGCGCGTTCGTGTCGATATTTTTGTATAACAAATAAGCGCAATCAGATGGAATTTAAACTGCGCGGATAAAATCGATATTTCATTTCGACTATTCGCGACCCTACTATGTCACGCGTGAATGTATCGCCTAATAGAATTTTATGAAATATTGATCGGAGCGTTAGGGTGGCCTGGTGTTGAACCGTTAAAATAAATCGCCGACGAAAAATACGAATTTCGAAAATATTTAACCAAATTTGTAATGCGCACGTAAAAACGGGGGGAAAACAATGGAAAACGTATCTTATACGGAGAACGTAACACGTTCGATTCGTTTTTACAAATGTCGGTACCCGTTTTGTACAATTTATTATATTTTTCGATACCTCGGCGTCTATATACAGCGAATAATAATTAATCTCCAACATTTTCAATCGTTTTTAGTTGATTTATGACGATTTCTGTGCGTGTGTATGCGTATGAACGCCGACAATGTTGTTGTTTTGACGTTGCCGCAGATATGTAAAAAAAGTATACCGGTTCACCTATACCGATTGAACAGAAATCCGTCGAAAACCTAGTGTAAAAAATGTCACGCTAGTTCACGCCGTTGTTGAAACGAATATATATTCTCCGTTTCGGGATAATCAATCGAGAATGTACGCGGAACGTGAATGTAATAAACGGTTACTCGTACGTTTGAAAAAAAAGAATCATTATTAAGTGTTTGAACGATCGGTGGTGGGGTGTTTGTGTGTGTGTGTGTGTTGGGGAGGGGTGGTACACCCGCGCGCGAAATAATAATTGTCTCGTTCGCGATACGAGTAATTTATTCGTACGTTTTTTATAGTAATCGTTTCGACGATTTCGTAGTTTCAAAGGTACGTCCGAAATCATATCTCGCCGGATGTCTTAAACTGAGTACGAAAAACAATTCCGCGGTGTCCCGTACGGTATTAATTGCGGCCGACGTACCCATAATAGCCGCGGTCGGCCCGTACGTAAAATACCGGTAGTTTCGTTAAAACGATTTTCGGACGAACGGCGATTTGTGTCGTCCGATGAAACGAACGTTATTTTACGCGTTCTCTTTACTTTTATTTTTAAATACCGCCGAAAAACAGTGTTTTCTAGTCCGCGCGCAATCGATACGCCTTATCCCTTCCGGCCATTGCCAGTCGGGCGCCCGGCTCCTGTGGTTCGGTTGTTCCGGTCAAACATTACGCGCGTCCGTGACCCTACTCCGTCCCGTGTCTACGTATATTCCTAACAGTGGACGCGACCCATTTTACACACGCACACACGTAAATACGCGCGCCTGAAATACAAATATGTCCGTGTAACGTGAAAGCTATATTATAACGTATAATATTTTGGATTTACGAAGAGGAAAAAAAAGGACGATTCAATCCGAATTAGTTTATTTAGAGTATTGTTGACGAGCGTATATATCGCGGCACGGGTACGCGGATTATTTTACGAGACAGTTGCCAAATGTCCATTTGGCCGTATTATTTTCGCGACAATAATATCCGTGACGCGGACGCGCTTTCCCGGGTAAGTACAGTGACAGCAGAAATGTACGTACGTCGAGTTGTGCGCGCGGGCGCTGTTTTTTTTGTTTTTTTAAAAATTCTAATTTGACGAACTGAAACAATGGTTTGTTTGGCCATCTGTCGAGCCGTGAACAACGTCAACACTTGTCAGCGGAGGGGAATAATTCGTTACGTTTTTTCTGTCGTTCGTACATTGTTGGGACGTGGTAAAATTAGCCCGAGTAATATTTCAAAATAATAACTACGACGATTAAAAATGGAACGGAACGCGTGACGGGTACGCGCGTGCGGTTCACATGCCGTCCATTTGCCCGACGGCCGTCGCACGGATTTCGCGATTTGTTTTTGTTTCGCCTAAGAATATAATAGTATAACGACAGTACGATAATATATAGTAATAGTGCGCGCTGAACTTGGCCCGGTAGAAACGACGCACGGCCACATCGACGCGCTTCGCCGACGTACGGCGCACAAAAGGACTTCCCGTTTCGTAGTGTGAAATCTTTTCCCGACTGCAACGAGTAATTGGACTCGACAAAGTGTACGTCGTTGCGCCTGTTGCTTATAATTATGTGTCTTTTGAAACGCGCGCGCTTCAACAACTTGTAATCGTATTGCCATTACGCGTGTTTCGTTATCGTGTTACCGGTGTGTAGACTACTTCTGATCACGTTTCAACCACCTATACACATAAATAAATACGTATATATCCGCACGCGATAAATACGTTGCGCATTTTTCCCGAGTTCACGTGACATCCTAGTATTTAAAATACGTAGATTATAGATTTTTTGTTTGTTTTCGTCGAATAGGGCGAACGACAATTTTATTTTAAACGCTACGGCGAATAACGGTATCATCGTGATTACCATTCGAAATATTCCGTTCGAAACGCCATCGAATTGCGTTCGACGCTTAATTACGCGTAGACATCGGTTCGAGCAAGTTATTTAAAAGCAAAGTTCGTGTCTTCGCGATTTATGATTATTTTGAATTCGAAAACGACGGCGTGTGCGAAAAGCCACGTCGACCGACGACGATATTAGTTCGTCGGACGCGGGTAAATGTCGTCGACACGTAAGACGTCGGTTCGTACTATGAGTTCGCGAAAAAATAGTAAATCGCCGCCGATGTCCGAAACGTCCTTATTATTTTACCGGTTACCGGCGGTACCGGGTAGTAGTTTTCCGTTCCGGTTTAAAATAAAAAAAGTTACGTTCGTCGTACATAGCGTTACGAGGCGACGGACTTGTAGCGTATATATCCGTGTAAACGTCCCGACGGGCAATCGCGCTGGAAACAAATCCGTTGTGTACCGGATAACGAGGGAATGGTCGTCGCAAGGTGTTCGCGGTGAAATCACGTAGAGATTTCGCCTCGTAGTTAATGTCTCGGTGTAGAACACCGTCCGATTTATACGCGTACAATATCTGTAGTTTCGCTCGTTGTGTATTCCGCCGGCGTAGTGGCCTGTGTAATAGTGGCGCACGCGGCGGCGGTCTCGGCAGTAGAACGTAACAGAAGGAAAAGGAGGGACCAAAGTATATACGTATAAAAAAAATCATTCTTCCCGCACGCCGCCCCGCCTTGATAAATTAATTGAGGGCTGACCGGTGGCGCGGGCATTCTTTTCGGAGGCGGTGGCAGAGCGGAGCACGAAGAATTATCGCTTTGTTTTTGCGTGTCATCGCATCGGTAAAGTGAACGTCCATTAAGCGGGTTTAGAGCCCGTTTCACAGCTCCCGCAGGACGCCGGGGCACTGGAGCGGCGGCGGCGGCGGCGTGGGAAAAGGGATATAATTTATTAGCACCTTCCACGGCGGCCACCGTCCGCCGCCACGGGAACGCCAGTGTTTCCTTTCATCCCTGGACCACCCCGCCCGTCCGTACCCGTTCGGCGGCCCGTCGCCGCCCGCCCGTCGTAGCCATTGTTCCGCCGCCGCGTTATCTTAATATCGGGGCCATTTCTTTCACCGACGGCAAGAAAAGTTTTCCCGGGGCAAATGAGTATACATATTATATACTCGTTTCGCCAGACGCGCGTAGTTATGCCTATTATTTATTTATTACTGTTGTTGTTGTTCATAATTATGCATTAGTATTTACTGTTGTTTCTATATATTATTTATGCGTTTAGTTTATTCTCTCGCAATTAATATATATATATATACACGTACTATTAATGTAATTGTTTCACGCGAAGGGTTAGATTCGGTCTTAGTGGAAAAACGTTTTAAACATTTTCAGAGAAATAAGTGTACGTACGCGAACGCGGACCGCGCGCGTATGTGGAATGTATGTGGTTAGAAGCTAGTCGTAAAAACCGATGTTTCGCGGTCCGTTGAACAAACGCCACGAGATTGGTGGTCGTTAGCTGTCTTAGAACTGTTTCGCGAGAAATATAGACGGGCAGGATGCGTTTTTGTTTCGTTCTTCTTTTTTTTTTCCTTTTTGTTATTAGAAATAAGGTCACTTTCGGTTTCGTGGCGGGGTTTTTTTTTGTCGTTATTGTTGTTTCGTTCGGCCCAAGGAACGTCCGGAAGATTTACGTTTTATGCGCGGACCTTTGGACCTCTCGGAGACAAAGAACATATAAATTGACAACTTTTACGGCGTACAAGTTTATCCAACGATTGTAGTTTACTAGTGCACCGTAAATTGTTTTTCGATTTCGAAAAGCGTCCGGATAATGGAATAATAGTGAGAGCAATAATAATGGCGAGTAACGAGGTAAACTTCAATCCGTCCATAAATTATACGGAACCGAGTCGTTCGAAACGATGTCTCTAATCGTCGATATTGTATTTTTACACGGCGGTAATGTAAATAGTACGGTTCCGTAAATATTTATTCGACTGGTGTAAAACGTATTTGAATACTTCACGGTTTTTTCGATTTCGATAAGCGGTATCAAAAATAGTTTGCGCGTATATATATATATATATATACATACACGTTTATATATCGACGCGATTTGGCCATGGACTCCGAATAAAGAAACGGTAATAAAGGTTTCTACTTTTAACGAACGAAAAAATACGCGCAAAACGCGTAATAAAAAATCGAAATACATTTTAACCTTTATAAAATAACGAGGACGGCAATAGGACGCCGCTGTCGTCGCGGGTTTATTTTTAAAGTCTACAAAAATAAAAGCGTATCGCGCATCCAGAATAAAAGCGCAGTATCGAAAACGGTATTCGAATAATTCGCGAGATGATCGCGCGGCGTAGTTTATAGAGAAAAAAACGTTAACCGTCTACCGGTTAATATCGTGATCGTAAAATACAGGACGAAATGGACAGCGAACGAGTTTTTCGGTTTTTTCACCGTGCTCTCGGCTATTTTGGCCCGTAGTACACGTTACGCGGTTCATACCGCCGAACCGTTTGTTTGGTAAAATCGCGTCAACACCGTCCCGTAGTTACACAGTTAACAAATCGATACCGTCTCCGTGGCCTGTGACTTTCCGTAGGTTATCGCGCTTTATTAATTTTACGAGCCGACTGCCAACGGGACGACGGACCCGGCGGCGGCAACCCGGTTGTCTGTCGCGTGTCCCCCGCCCTCGTGTACGGCCGGGCACACCACGCACGGTCGTTTTTACGCTCGTTCCCCCTCCCCCCTCCCCTCGTTGCTTTAGGTTCATTATCGCTCCACCCATAACATCAACGCCGCTATGTTTATTAACCACGGCGCCGGCCGTCGTTTACAATAAAACACTTCGTGTCGCGAGCGTGTCCTATTATTATTATTATTATTCATTTTATCGCCGTATTTGTTATTGTCGACGAGGCGAAAATATACAATGACAAGAATGGAAACTATATATATATATGTAGGAAAAAATACTTGCATCGAGGAGAATTGTCCGTCTGTAGCGCGGAATGAGTATATATATATATATGTAGACGTATAAACTTGAAAAACATATATATATACATATACATTGGAATGCTACTATGCCGTTACGCGATCCACATCCCCTCGTGTCAAGTGCTCTTTCAATGGCGGTGGCGTCGACGGTCGGTTTTCATTTCGTGCTCATTAAACACACGAGCGACGAAAAAAAAAAGTACGCACTTTGGATTAACGTCCGTGTATACGTATTTTCCTACAATACTCGAGCGTTCGTACACACGTATGTATACGCGTGTGTGTGTGTTCTCACATTCCTTTACACTCCGGAGCGAGGTAAAGAAAAAAACGAAAATTGATAACTTACGGACGTCAAGGAGTAATAATGAAAACGACGTCGTTGCACTACTATTACTACGACGACGTACTAGTGTACGTGCATGAAAATCGTCACAGTAAAAATTTTTAACGCGCGCGCGTTGTCGTTACCGATTCCATTGTATTTGCACACAATATGTTTTTCACCTCGCGTAATGCGTTTTTTTTTTTACAAATATTCCACGTTCTTTCTCATTAGTACTTTATTTATAATGACGGATATTCGCGCGGCAGTACGCGTTTTTTAACGGAATTTATAACGTGTATATATATATATTCGTTCCGTACATACGTATGATAGGTACCCGATTTTAACAACAGTTGGCGTCACTGATACAAAATTTCAACGTTGCCGTTTGCAGTTATCTCCTAACGCGTGTTCGATACAGTTTCAAACACGTTTGTTGCGTACACTTTCTTTTTAACGACTTTGAAAAGTTTAAACATTTGTATTTTGCGTTAATACGGAAAATGACGCGTCAGCTCACTCACCGGCCAACGCCGCATCAAAACTGGTCGAATTAGGCTACGCAATTGCTACCTCAACCGTCTTGTTCTCTGAATTTAGCGATTTCTATTGGTTTACAAATATGAAAAACTAGCTAGGTGGAAAGCGGTTCACGTCAAATGAGGAAGTCATCGCCGAAACAGACGCCTATTTTAAAGGGTATAACAGGTTATGTTTTTTTGACGGGTTAAAAGAATTATAATATCGTCGGATTAAGTGTATAGGGTTATTATATGGCAAAATAAAAAAAATTTATTGTATTTAAACGCGTTTTTATTTCAAACAAGGGTACTTATCATACGATTCTCGTATATGACGCGCGCAAAATCACGTTCGTAATCGCCGACACGGTAATAATTTATCGTTATTTATTCCGGAGTATAGGCAAAAAAACAAGCGAGAAATTTGACGATTCCGATCCATAATTATTCGCCCGGTGACCTACCGTAATGCGTATAAATAACATCAAGATCAAATATTTAATAAACTTTGTACGCTCTTATAGTTCAAAGTTTACGATTTATCATTAAATACTATAAATTATAGTATTTATATAATTAAATATTATACTCGTCCGCAAAACGTTCTCCGATATTTTTTATTCTTCGGTTTACCGAGAACGTAACACTGAATCTAATAAAACGCGAACGTCGTCGTACTTATTTCGCATAATATCGCGCGATTCTAGAGAATCCGTTGAACAATATAGATATTTGGGTGACTTTGGTCTACGATAGGGATATATGTCCTCGATACTTATAATTGATCTAAATTTCTTCCATAGAGTCTCGTGTCAATCTTCGTCTAAAAACTAACCGTTTTCAAAACGATCGTAATTTTACAACGAAGTTTCCCGAGTAATTTATCGCTCCCAATTCGACTTAACGTTGCGTACGACGTGCGCGATTTTTTTATTACGCTAATTACACGGTATATATTTGTCGTTACGGGCCCGTTTATAAAATAATAAGCGTTTTTATCGACACATACACACGCACGCGCGAAAACGACTCGTTGTACGCATTTCTCGATTCAAGGCGTATTTTCCGCCGTTTACTTAAACTCGAATATTGTATTATACACTTGTATTCGCCAAGTTCTCTAAGCACGTAGCACGGATCAACGACCCGATGATAATTTCGAAGACGATTTATTGAAACGTCGATTGTTCATTCGAATTTAGAATAGGAAGACGTGACGATTAAAAATAAATTCTACGGTTTCGCCTTTAGGCTACGCGGCGGTCAGGGACACTTTATCTCGAACTTTCTACAAACAACGTAATTATATATATATATCGCAATAATAATATTATAATTATCTAAATAGTACGGAACGAGGTGAATAAAATCGTTCGATTTATTTATTTGTACATCGATATACGCGCGAGTATACGTTTGAAATACACTTCACTCCGGACGTTTGGGTTAACGACGAGAATTATTATTCGGTGAATGAACGGTATTGTTAATATAACTAGATATTAATTATACGTAAAACCGACCGAATCAACGGGTTACTGTACTGCGATTGAATTGGCATCGACAATATAAAATAAAATTATCGGGTCAATAAATATCAGATATCGCTCGTAATATATATATATGCATATACGACGAATAATTAAACGCTTGTTTGTTCGATTGGAACGTATCGACGTATCGGTATACACACCGTATCGTAACTAAATGTAATAGGTTCGGAAATTTTCCATGGACGATGCTCGTCGCGAGCCTTTGTGTGATTAATGCGGACCGAACGATAACGGACTGAAAACTGAATAATAACGAGTTTTGTTTGACGATACCGGAAAAAGGGATATGTTCGCCGTCTACGCGGCGGTGGCGGTTTGCGTAAAATATAATACGTTTATCAATAATAATGTAGAAAATAACGAGCGCGTTAGTCTAAGACCCACTTTCGCCGCTCTCCGCCAAAACCATTCGCGGAACATGTAATCCCACCTATCCCGGGCTAGACGAGCGTTGTAGTGGATTAATGAATTCTGAATCGTTGGTCCGAAAAAAACGTTTTATACACGCTTTGCTAGTCGGAAAAACCTCCATATATTTATTGTGTCATCCGTCGGGTGTAACTACGACGTTTCGTAAAAAAAAACGCGCGTGTGATCGTGTTTGAATAATCCACCCGACCCGTGGCCGTCGTTTTCAAAAAGGTACGCGCGTAAACCGCAAACGAAGTGTTAATAACGTATCTATTATTCGCCCGCGGTTCCCGGAGAACACAATTTCGATAACGATTTTTTTCGCGAACGTGTGCCACGTGGTCGTCGGCATTTCGTTCAGCCGTGTTTTTTAAGCGTACGGTTTGCCACGCGCGAGAAATAACGTTCGTTTTTTTTATGAAAAATTTCGTTTTTCACGTTAGATGATTAAGCGAATACTTACGCGGTTATAATAATTACGTACGTAGTTTATTGTTATTGGACATCAAACACACATGTTGTGCTTACCACTTCCGTACACCACCTTTATATTGCGTTATTTGTTCCAATCCAGTCGTATCTAAAATTAAAAACAATCGCGGTAAATCGATCGTTTCATATTGTATTCGATATTTTGTTGTTTACGAATACGTCGCTTTCTAATTCGATACGCGAAATATCGACAGACTAACGTATTAGTTAACGCGTTTTTATTTCGCACAATTTTATTGTAAGTAAACGTTTTCTTTTATGCCGTTAATTTAGATTTGATAACTATTGGGCGTTGTAATTTATATATATATAAAAAAAAACGTTCGTTATTTGGACGAGTTGTTTACGCGAAACCGAAATAATTTATATAAACTTCTTTTTAAACCGTTTATAAAGAATATCGAAGCGGGTTACCACAAACTAAAGTTGTGTTTTCATTTAAATAATACATACTTGAGCCTCCTATATTAGTTTTAGTAATTCGTTTATTATTTAAGCTCGGGTAATTTGGATTTTATTTCGCTTTTTTTAGTAAAAATGGTCGGAATACGCGAACAAAACGAAACTACAAATGGCTGAAGATGAAAATATTCTACGACCGTAGATTAGATTTGGTATTCAGTTTTCGCCGCAACGGCGAATCGTTAATTCTTTATTATTTCTCACGTTATTGTCGTCGTATTTTACGAATTGTTAAATTGTTCAAGATACGTCGGTACGTCTTTAATAACGTGCCACCGACAACCTACGGAATTCGCCGTCTATTGTTCTCCGATAAATTTGTTTCGTGCCGCGACTTTGATTCGTTCGATTTGTATTGTCCCGTCACGGAACTTTCTGAAAAGTTAATTTTGTTATCGTTCTTTAAAACAATGGTATTGGGAACCACCCGTAATTATATCGTCCAATCTACCGCGCACGTTATAGAATTTTCAAAAAAAGTCGGAAAATTACGAAAAAAACAAACGCGAGTCGCGGATTGCCGCAGATATCGTCTTAAGTAAGTTACAGTTCACTACCTGTACATAACGTACGTTAAGATCGTCCGATCACCGCGTCTATACGAACAAATGTTCGCGGACGAAATAAAAAACGAAACGCCGTCGTAAAAACCAATTACGTCGTTCGTTTCACCAGTAATTTAAAAAAAAAATCGTCGTTTCATTTATCGACTGGAATATTTGTCGAAAAATATCGATATATCGAACTTTCGTTCCTGAGAGTGTTTCATCGAACGCGTAATTTTACGATTATTGTAATTATCGTGCGCGCCAGCGTTTGTCGCGGTATTTTGTAAATTATTAACGTCTACGTAACGATATGGATTTTGAAAAAAAAACCGAAATACCACAAGTTTATTATAATCTAAACGATATGCATCATTTTTGTTTCGTCGAAACATCTAATTCGCCCATTCCGAACATGTTCGGAAAAGTAATTATACAAAATATTTTCGTGCCCGCGTAAACGTAATAACAAACAGTATATAAACTATCGTAATAATTATGGACCACCCGGCGTTCGCTGGAATAAATTTCCCCAAAAAAGCTAACGCCGAAGCTTAATGAAATATCAGTCGCTCCATTTTTGAATACGTACATTCCGTACGTGTTATTACTTTTTTGTTTTGAAAATACGCGTGGTAATTCAACGTATACGAGCTCGATATAAAAGTAGAACAAGGTCAATTCGCTTGATGCGAAAAATCGGAATTCAAATTATATTAACCCGTAAACAATTAACCATTATTGGATTTTCCGTAAACCCTATATCCAGGGTTCCCTTGTATTCAAATATTCCGTTAAAATCATTTTCGCCCGACGACGTGTTCGAGTCGCGTTTTTGTATTTATTTATTTTTTCAATTCGCTAAGAGTGTCCACAACGACCCGTTTAGAGGAATTTAACTTCGGAGAAAATATAATTACAAACAGTCGTCCGTCGTGATTAATTGTGAAGTACCTCCGAATTCTTCCAGTTTCGATTTTTTTAAATAACCGACGCTATTGACTTTTAGAGTAAAACGCGCGGTTCTTTTTACGACTACGTTCAAACGTCCATATATATATATTGACCACATAACAAACAACATGACACAAAAATATGTCAAATATGTTTATAAATATATACAGTATTATCCTACGAGACGAAAATAATAATATTCGAATTTTTTCTACGCTCTCAAATATTTCAAAAAACCTAATTCGTACTTTGTGGAAGTTTGCCGACTGATTAAGTACGTGGAGGAAAAAATAAATATATAATATGTATTTTTTTATTCCGTCTAAATTGGGTGTTTTGTTTATTTTTTGAACCATCAAATATCCGACATATTGTCTGCTTTTTAGTAAACGCTTTATTAAATTTTCTGACGTTGAAAAATAAAATACTACTGGGGAGTCTTAAATTAAAAAAGCACGCTGTCAGCAAAAACTCCGTGAACAGTTATTAGACATTAGACGCTGCCAGGTTGTTAAAGAATACGAACGTGTTTGCAATTTATTAGGACGTTCGTTACGGTATTTAATAATAGTTTATTGGCGCGATTACGTAAATTTTAGTGATCGTAACGTCAAATTGAAAACTCGCGAAAAAGTAATAACGTACTAGTTCGACATTACGTGATTTGGCTCGGCAGTAATCGTACATTGGATGTATAATTTTCGTTAAACTTTTTACGATTGTTTTTCTTAAAATGCGGTTACAAATGTTTTCTCGCGGTTGAATTAGAATATTTATATATATACATTTAGTAATAAAACGCGAAATAATACCGCACGGCTCGCCGTGTTGGTAGCTTTCGACTTAAAAACAAATTCGACATTATAGTTTACGCGTCTAACGATTTACTGGCTTATGGGAACGTATTTTTTTATTTTCGACACGACTAATTATGGCGTTTGGAAAAGAAAGGGGCAACACGTGGCGTTGACCGAATCAATCATTTCCAGACTAATTTGCCAGCCTGCGAAATAAGCGAAAATTGTCGCGTTATCGAATATTACGCGTATTGTAAACGGCGTATTTTGTGGGGTTTTCTACAAAAAAAAAAAAATAAACGTCGATTAGACGGGTCGTTTAAAAACAACAAACGCTTCGACCAAATTATTACGGAGGTTTCTAATATCGTTTCGACGATTTAAACGATCGGTGTAAACGGTCGAAAGATGAAAATAATTTTGTTTCGTGAAGCGCGTGGTCGGTGTACGCGAGGACAATAAACGGACATCACGCAGCGTTTGAGAATGTCGTTAACGCGAATCGAGGCACCATATTTGCACCGTTCGTTCTCGTCGACGGTTCGCGCGCACAAACCGTTTAATCCAAACACAATACGTACGTTGCCCACCGATACATTGCGGCCACCGGCTCGACGACGGCGCGCGCTGTATGTAAAAATATGTCGAGCTTGTAACAACAAAATAAGACGACGCCGTGTGTACAATATACTTATAGGACCACGTTGTATCACGCGTATTTCGCGTTGGAATTCCGAGGTTTATTATTTTTACTCTGTTATGGGCGTTTACACACGGCCTATATATATATATATATATATATATATATATATATATATACACACACACACACACACGCGTATTTGTATCGTTAACAATAATTGAACGGGCCTTCGTTGCCTCGCAACGTGCAAAAACCGCGAAAATAATTTTCGTTCTCCGTATTTATTTTCCCGGGGGTGGCTGGTAGACAGGGATAAAAATTTACCGAATTGATGATGACGGCTGCTGCGACGTCGGTGGTGTATGTACGACGATTAAGACCGTGTAAACCCGGCGGTGGCGGCGGTTGGGAACGCGATGTACGCGCGCGCGCGCAATTATTTCGCCCGGGTGACCTGCGGACGGGACACGCGGGGATACGTAGTAGACCACAGGGTTAGAACGGAGACGGTGCGAGACTCGTGAAATTATTTGCAGGACGCGCCATAAATAAGGCGGGTTAGCCGTTCGGGTCCGGTGACAGATGTGTGCGCGCGCGGGCGCGCTATATATATACTCTAGCCGTCGTTTCCGTTACAACTATCGCTATGGTCCGCCACTACTTTTACTATTCGAACTATATATATACGAGTACTATTACAACTACCTATACTATCGTTATATATATATATATATATATATGTGTGTGTGTGTGTGTGTGTGTGTGTGTGTGTGTGTGTGTACGCACGTGTTATACCATCGTTATAGTGAAGACCGTTTTGTGACCGCCACGAGATATTGATAGCGGTAGCCTGTAGTAGCCGAAACCCTCATAATTTGTCCGGATTTAATTTGACAACAAGACAGTTTCCTTTCCACCGGCGGTACAACACGTTTATCGATGCCAACTACGCGCCGCTCGTCCCGCGTTATTATTATTATTACGTCGTCTGCTGTTGTCTATTATACGTCACCGACGACACCGTTGTCTCGTTCACTCCCACCGTCATAGACGCCGCTCGTCGGTGTTCCCTATTGTTTCCATCGATCCGGGTCATTCGACGATGATACACGCGTTCGATCGTCGTCGACCGAATACAATGGTCACGACCGTCACTCTCGTCCCGTCGTTTAAGGAGGATAAAACGTTTCGTAGACGGAAAAACACGCCGTGAAAACGGACTTTTCGCACTTTCTGACGTTTAAAGAGATAAATTATTAACGGAATCGTTCTCGCGTTGCGCGGCCGACACCTAAACTCCGTCGTCCGTTCAAGTTTACTCGAATCCGAAACACATCGCTGTCGGGGTCGGTCGTACACATATAAACGTGCCACGTCCGAACGCAAAACGCGAACGTACCACGGGAAAATGTCGCGTTTTCGTACGATTTTTACCGTTTATTTTTTTACGGTACGCTTACCCCGTGGTATTGAATATATCGTCGTCGTATCGTTTTGTGATTAGACCTGATATCGTACGTGATTCTAGCACTTTTACGATTAAACGAGTACGATACAATATACGAAATACGCGATAATGACTTCAATACGGACGTTACTAATCGAAAACAAAATTATACTGTATTCATCGGCGGATTAATGCCTATACGTCGATTTTGGACAATTCCAGCGGGTGTATCAGTATTGACCGATCTTTTTTTTTACCGAAGGCCATTAAAACCACTTTTTCTCGACGGACCGTGAATTTGAAATTATTCCTAAAAACGAATAGAATATTAGGGATAGGCGTTCGGAACATAATATCTAATCGCATTTTTCATTGTACATCTTCGTATACGGTTATACGAAAATACGATTATTTATTAAGTCTCGATTATTATCAAATATTCTTTTGAGCCCGCTATAATTTTTTTGTATATTATACGCGTACCTTTATTTTACCATTTTATAAAGAAGTAATCGTTTTCCCAACTGTTTTCGAAAAACGCGATGTTCGGGGTCGATTTTCCGTTTTTTTGAAACCCGAACTGCCGCACGACGCAATAACAAGAAACGATTAAATCGATTTTGGTGACGGGTAATGATAACAGTTGTAGATAGTATGGTTGAACATCGAGGTAAGATTCGCGCGAAACGATAAATACGATATTATTGTTTCTGTTATTAAACGTAACAGCGGTAACACTGCGACACATGTTCGTGTCTAATAACACAATTGACGATAAGTAATTGGAAAAGAAGAAATATTTTATAAACGTCACATTTTTAAATAAATGTTAAGTTTCGTTTTTCAGTTTGTATTAAATACCTTGGCGGGTCGGTCAATAAATGATCGCGGGACGTAATTGGTCGTCACCATCGTATTCCACGACAATATCGGCTTAATTTTACTAAACACTTTTATTTAAATTTATTATTAAACGTACAAGGCTAAATAGTAAGTGATTTACGTTTATGATAGATTATGGCGTACGAGATATTATACGTCGGATCGGCTATTTCCAAACTTTTACCGTCACGACACCCTTAGATTCATGTTTGGCGGAACTCGATCGCATTTGTTCTAAAACAAATACCGGAAACGCTCGGTTGTATTGTGCGTACATTTCTAACCGTTGTTGATTGTTGCGTCGGCACTTGGCG
This sequence comes from Geopemphigus sp. TES_GeoC_2020, assembly GCA_025469175.1. Lineage (NCBI taxonomy): Eukaryota > Metazoa > Arthropoda > Insecta > Hemiptera > Aphididae > Geopemphigus > Geopemphigus sp. TES_GeoC_2020. The sequence continues at coordinate 22,560 of JAIPRN010000738.1, forward strand.
CCGCACAAAATCGTCGATGATTACCGCTTGTTCAGAACCGAAATCAATAACGGCGTCGATTAGCCGGTCCATTATTTTACCGGTTCAACGCGGGGAGTTGTCTTTTCGTAAATCGTTCAACGACCCCGCCCATTCGTTTTTCGAAATGATCGGTCAGTTCGCTAATTATCGTGGCCCGCGCTAACAGTCGACGCTTATACGTTTGTATAATCGGCTATTGGTCTGCATAAATAAATAAACGTAAACAACGTTAAACGAATTACGAAAAAACGAACAACGACCGATTGTCGTTTCGATAATTATTCGTACTCGCCCGACATCGTAAACGCGGTACACGTTTAACGGCACCCGTAAACGTCAATTGCAATATTTACCCGAATATATACCGGCGGCGCGTAGTCGTACGCCGAACATTTTCGTACGAAATATACGTCAATATTGCACCGGGTCGAGGTTATAACCGCGTTTCGAGTAAATTTCTTACGTACCTTTTTTTCGGGGCCGTCCCGAGTAAAGATGATATTTCATTTTTATGTCTCTCCGAGACGTCCGAATTATATCAACCGCGCTATTTACCGAGATCTTAATCAGAACGGCACGCTCAAGAAAAGCCTTTTTCCTCGGGGACGACCAATCCCAAACGTTAGTGATTTACCGAGTTCGATCCCCGACCCATTGTGTCCGTCCGTCAGCGGTGTGTGTGGTTCGTGGTCAATACGTTATTTTTCCGCCCCCCCCCCTCCCCGTACGAAAACACATTTTTTGCCCGCGTCCGCAACAAAACCTCATTCGGTTTATACGGTCCGATTTATCTCCGATACGAAAACGGCGAATGTTCACGGAAACCGTTACGGGTCGTCGCTCCGTAGGCTTTTAATCGCGTCGATCGTCGTAATCACTGTCCCGGTCGTACGTCGTGGGTTTATTCGCCGCGATAACGCGAGCGGAATAAACGAAAAATCCGCGTTATCGTAATTCGTAATATTTGTACCTATTTACGAATACCCGCGTAAAACAAAAATTATATCGCCCGCCGTTATTATCGCGATCGTCCGCTCCTTCTTCCCCCCCCCTCTGCTCGGCCGTTATTAAATTTCGTTGGCGCGAACGTTTCGCACAGTCGAACGTAATCGAATCACTACCGGCGCGCGTTTATATCGAATCAGCGAATAAGTCCCCCGAAATATTTCCATAACGCAAAAATACTCGAACGATATTATTATTATTGTATCGCCTCAACTCCCGTAGACGGCCCGAGTCGCGCGGAATATTGTTATTGTTTGTTACTAAAGTAGACGCGGACCGAGGATTGAACGCGATTTGCCGTCTCTTCCGTGATAAATTCCGGGCGAATAACGTATATTTTAGGTATCGAATTATTTCGCGTCCGCGAGTTCAGCCCGCTGCGCGAATTTCTTCTTTCCGCGGTGTCCCTAATGCGCGACACTATTTCGGAATCGACGAAAATTCGATTAGACGTTACTACTGACCCGAGTTTAATGGAATTCGCCTAAGTTAATTAGTTAAATCGACCGTGTGCCTTTCCTTCCCGTTCGCGGAACGTTTCATTCGTTTCGTGTCGAACGTTCGCGCAATTTTTAAAAATTGAAGCGCGCGCTGTAGACGCGCGATCGCGCGTACCGCGTGTTTAAATTACGGCCGACAAATTATTCGATCGTTTGTGTAACGATAAATGTAACGGTTACATTTACGCGTACAAAAACAAAAAGCCGACGTGAATGTTTCTACATTTTTTTCAAATTGAACGAAAATAACGCGTATTACGCGTAAAATGTATCCCGATAAACGGTTTTTTCTTTAAAATTCTCCGCGCGCCGTACACGATCCAAGTACGCGTATAATAAAAATCCGAATTTTATTATTACGCGACATGCCATTATTGGTCGTATTTAAATTTAGACCCGTAAATCAAGAATAAGAAAACCCAGGAACTAAGCTCGCTCCCAAAGCGCGCTTTTCCTTACCAATTCTAAAGGCACGGATGTTGACACTGTAAACGTTATAAAGTATTTATTTTTTATACCGTGTTTCCCCGTCGTCATATATTATGCGTTCGCTCGTGTGTGTGTGTGTGTGTGTGTGTGTGTGTGTGTGTGTGTGTACGTGCGCGCGCGCGTGTATCACATGGCCGGGAATAAACCCGTGGCGAATTTCGATTGTATTTTATTTTTTGTTCAATAAATTATCCGCGCGATAAACATAACAGAAAATAAACAACGTCGCGTTACGCGCGCGTAATGTGTACGTAGAGTTTGACGTGGAAAAAATTATTCCACCTAACCCGCGTCGAACGGAGAATATAATAAAAAAAACAGTTCGCGTTACCGCCTGAGTTAACGTTCCGTTTTTTAAACATTTTCGCGACATTGTTCGCGTTATTATCGTCGTGCACAATCGACTTACATTTTAGACGGATACGAACGCGGCATATTCGCGTTCGACGTAATTAATGATTTTCCCTGACGCATACGCACGTATCCCGCCGCAATATCTTGAAATTATTCCTAAGCGTATTTCCGAATTCGATAATTTATCGTCGCTCTCGCGATTCGCTCACGCTCGTCCGAATCAATAAATTATTACGATGTACTCGAATAAATGTCTACGGACTGTCAGCGTGCCGCGTTATTTACAATTTCCATTCGACGTTTGTATGTTAATATTTAATCGTTGACGTTATTATTTTTGCTTAAAGTGAACGTTTTTGTAACTAAACGTAATCGAACGTGGTAAATTAAAACCTTATTTGTTTATCGCGTATCCCTAATACGAACATTTCGCCGTTGTTGTAATACCGGCGGAAATATTGAAACAAAATCGTCACAATAATACGAACGACGTAAATCCACAAAAATAAGCTAATACGAAGCGGACATTTAGCGAAACGTAAAAATTATAGATTTTCGAACGCCGCCCGCAAAATATCCTTCACATTTAATGGCCCCTTGTTTTTCGGATTTGAGCCGGCACCAACATTCCGTAACATTAGGCCGAATATTCGGTATTGTTTTCGAAGTTTATTATTCAACGAACGCCTACAGGAATTACTGCAAATATTAATCGGTATTATTTAAAGTTGAAATTAGTTATTTCACTGTAAGAGATTGTATTTCTGGATCATCGTGTTATTCGTGAGTGACGGTAGATTACGGGGTTTGTATAATACGGGACGGATTTAGGTTAAACACGCTTGTCAGGGTATATTGATAAATTTCTTCGCCATTGTCGAAGAACGTATTTATTAAGCGCGACGTATAGTTTCCGAATAACACGTCTGTATCGACGGACTTATCGGTTAACTAATAACACGTTAGTTACTGTCTACGTGTTCGAAGTAAGTAATACGGTTTCAGAAAATATAAAGGGGTCCGTTCGAAGCTTTTACACACGTCGCCCTATTGCGGCACATCAGTAACCATTAGACACATACATTTAATTAGCGAATTAGTTTTACGTTTCGCGTCCGGGGAAATGATATATTTACGCTACGACCGAGCGCGACGTATATTAGGAATTAAATATAGGCGAATATTACTGACGTATTCAAACGGTAATGTTTAAGTGGAAAAATAAAATGTTAATAAAAATACCGTAGACGTTCCGACGGTTCGACTAATAAAATTGTCCAACGAAAAACGTATCGTATTATGAGTATCTACGTTTCTATCATATACAGCTTGATCGTATTATCGTATTGACGAACCACAGACCAAAATGTCTAAAGTAAACGTGTAATACGGATACGCTTTTTATCCGGACAATTATAAAAATAAGATACAAATTGTTGGAGACAATTGCATTTATTAACAATAACGACGGCCGACGAATAAAAATCCTTTTTAAGTTTCCATTTTCGGAATATCAAATTGAACGAAACGAAACAAAAAACAATCCTACGGCGAAAAGTATATTTATTTAAATTGTAGAGGGGAAAAAAATTTTAATTTCCAGCGAAAAAAAAACAATTATTCGTGGAACTTGTCGTAAATAACTAAAAACGTTCGTAAGAAATCATATTATCGAGATAATGGTGAATGGAAAAAAGTAAATATAGAATTCGAACGGTAACGCAATTATTGTATTACTAGGGGATAAACAAAATAAAACGAAAAAAATGGTCCGTAGAATAAAAACAATAAAAAAAAAAACCGTACGGCTTTGATGTCGTTAATAAATGGAAAAATGAGAAACGAAGTGTATTAAACGAATCGTAATAAAATGATACGCGTCCGGGAAATTTTACTTTTTTCAGCACGCGCGCGCGCACACACATTCGTTACTCGGAAAAATGGTATCGATATGGTGTACGCTTTTTGTGGAACGCGAATTCGCGGCAAAACGCAGTAGGGTTTTCGAAAAATAGCCGAACGTGTATGTCCGTGCAAAAAGTCGCGTTACGTACATGCTCCGATGTTACGAGGACGTACAATCGACGTACACCGCGTTGACGCGCCGGAAAACTGGACCGTTTCCGGTTGTACGAACGTTTCGTGTTTCGTATTTTGGTCCAATAACTACGCGCGCCGGTCAGCCTTGACGAACCGGCGTCGCAATAGTGGCGACGGTAACGGGACAAAACTAAAACGCCGTAATAATCGTCCGGGGCGACACGCGGTCCGAGCATTTCTCCGGACCGAAATCGTAGTCCACTGGCCACTCATCGGACCGGCGAAACGTTATTTTATTACGGTTATGGCCGACGAAATGACGATAATTAACAAAACACGCTCGTGGAATTGGTGCACTTCAGGACGATTCACATACACACACGGCCATGTTACTCGGCTCGTCCGCGTCAACCGCCGTCGTCGTCACCGCACTATACGTACGGCCCGGGAAATTAATATCAAAGTTTTTGTCGCGCGCCGCCGACAGGTATTAAAATTAATCGACACAAAGCGAGTGCGGTATTCACGGGCACGCGTATAAATCATAATACCGGTACGACGAACGCGCAGTTTTGTGTGGATTTATATTAAAACGTCGTCGTCGTCGTCGTCGCATAATACGCAAACACGGTGTGCGCTCGTGATGATCAGTCGCGGTTCTTGACAAGTTTCCAGACCGGCGGCAATTTGTTTTCATACATTTTCTACATTTTTTTTCTATAATCGACAACACGATAGTTTATATATTTTCGTTCGTAGCGCCGCTTTACGATATTCGTATGTGTTCCTGCACAACGACATTACGAAAACGGACGCCGCGTTGGTTCTGGCCTGTGCGATCCTCTCCCCCTACACCGCGACTACTCGACCGCTACATCCGCCCCGCGCTTCTATTTACGCAATACACACGAAACCACTATTTCCCGTACGAGATCTTAATCGTGTTTTTACTATCTATATGAGCAAAGTGAAGCGTTTAGTCTTAAAGACTAGCCAAAGTTTATAATACGGTTAGGACCGTATCGGAGGAAATGTTCGAGTTTGAGTTATAAAGTTAACTTTTAAGTAGTTTCCAAGCCTAAGGAGTCGTTAACTTTGTTTTAAAACTTTCATCGCCGCTCAAATAGGTTTTGGAAAAAATTTTCGGATTATAAAAAACGCGTAGAACATTATAAATCCTCGTCGTAATATCTCAGAATCGTGTTCATTACCACGGTAGCGGTGACGGACCGCCGCGGTGTACCAACGTTTCGTGTCCCGTAGGCGACCTACACACGTACGGGTCGGCTAAAGTGAACTCGAGTATCTGCTTAGTAGCTTAACAGCCGGTAAACCGGTCTCCTGTAAACGTCGACGGGAATCGGCGCGAACAACGAAGTTGGTTCGAAACGTTCGCTAAACGTTTAATCGTCCGTTTCGAAAAATAAAACGGTCGCGTTACGAATAAATACCGAATCGTTATCTCCCACGTTACGGTAACACTGGCGTCGTTTTCGCGCCATTTCGATTATCGAAATTCGTCGGCCTAGTGACACGCCGCCCGACAGTGTTTCGGATCGATTCTCGTGTTGTCGTATATTCGTCTAACCGGGTAGCGTGTCGACGGTATTATTTTGTTTCGCTTTTTGCGGGATGGCTATGCCGTTCACTATTCCAGGCCTTTGTATTTACTAGTGGATAGAAGCGAAGAAATTGGCGAGTGATTTTAGATCAGTCTGTTCAAGTTATTGGTTACGGTTTTGGTCTGTGTTTGGTGGTTGTCGGTGAGTACGTTTAGTGTGGTCGTAATTGGAAAAGGAACTTTTTGTAGAATATCGCTTTAGAGTCTTGGATTGAATTGAAACGCGTCGATTTTCGAAAGACCGAATTTTTGACGATAGTGGATAATCCCCTTTTATCGTACGGATACCGATGTTCTGGACGGTCTCGACGCGTTTCCACTGTGGGGGACCGACGAAAGGCGCCCAAGAGGATCCCGCATATGTAAGGACGGGGAATATGTATAGTTTCAGTATGTCGAGTTTCGTTTTGATAGGGCTGTTTCCGGTAAGTATAGGGTATAGTCGACCGTATAATTGAACGGAAAAGCGTATTTATTCCCCGGATGAGGTGGGTAGTAGAACGCCGAGAACGCAGAAACAACTAACGATCAACCGATATCGCAAACCGATCACTGATCGATATTTATCTTCAAATAATATACGAAAACCGAAACCAAAAACAAACACCATACGACCGGTTATCATTTCGATGGCGTCACCGTTTAATAGACACGCCCGTGAGTACATCGTTCGGTCGTTGACGGATTTTTTTTCGTCGTTGTTGTTGCAGGTCCGAAACGGCGGCCATGCGGCCAGGCCGTGGCCGTCGGTCGTGAACGGTTCGATCGGATCGGCCGCCGAATGAACACGGCCGACGGCGGCGACTCCGTTCCGCAGCTGGATCACGCAGCGGCCGGCCGGTGGCGGTGGCGGTGCCGTGTGGGAACGTACGCGGGTGGCCACTGGTGGTGCCGCCGCGAAATGACGGGCCACCCGGCGGTGGCGGCGGCGGCGAAGGTAGCAACGGCGACGACGGACGTCGTGGTGATTGGACGGACGACGGGACGACGCGGACGACGGTGATCGGTGCCCCGGCGTCCCGGCCGATGCGCGGCCGCCATCCGACGACGAAAACGGCCGGTGCCGCGACGACCGCGGCGGCGGCGCTGATGGTGGCGGCCGTCGTGGCCGTCACCGCCGCGCCGCTATGGACGACCGCGTCCGCTGCCACTCTCACTCGGGTCGTACAGACCCGCTACGGAAAACTGCAGGGCGTGGTGCGCACCGTAGACGTGACCGGTACCGCTGGCGGTACCGTCGTCGACACGTTTCTGGGCGTCCCGTACGCCACTCCGCCCGTCGGCTCCAATCGGTTCGGGCCCACCCGCACCCCGTCGCCCTGGGACGGTGTCCGGTTGGCCGACGTGCCCGGTCCGGTGTGCCCGCAACGGTTGCCCGACGTGTCCAACGAAACAGCCGCCCTGCAGCGCATGCCCGTCGGACGGCTGGTCTACCTGAAGCGCCTGTTGCCGTACCTGCGCAACCAATCCGAGGACTGCCTTTACCTGAATATCTACGCGCCGTCCCAAGGTCAGTGCCGTAAGTCGTCATATGACGACGCTACACTCTGTGGTAGTAGTAGTAGTAGTAGTAGTAGTAGTAGTAGAAGTAGTAGGGTAATATTTGTCTCGAGTGTGCCGGAGACACGTGTCCAGTGGCCTTGTTTCAGTTGTCTACTTAAAGGGAAATCCCGAAAAACGTAATTGAATTTTAGCGATCGTTTCGAAATTAATCCCCTTCCCGCCCGACATTTTCGAAATCCATTTCGGAATATAACGCGACCGAAATGTTGTTACCGGTCGAAACGAATATCTCTTGTCCCGTCGTACGTTTTGACCTTTGCACGGAGGCCATCGACGATTATTATTATTATTATTATTATGTTTAACGACCGTCGGTCGTTTTGATCATTGGCGTTGTTTAACGAAATCCCTACCCGTCGTCCCTCTAACGAATAAACGTCCAGATCAAATAATTACTGGCGATTCGTCGTCGAAAGCAAATAGAAAATTGCGCGTCTCGCTTAAACGTGTTCGCTTTTCGCGCGACTATAATTCGCGATCGTGATGGTACTCGTGCATATCGCAAAACGTCATTCCGCCTTTCAATTGGCGTCCGTTCAATGGAAAATTCATAACGTTCGTCACTGTTAGTGCACATGCCGTGTTCCGCGATTTCCGGTCGTACGTCCTACGGTCAGGACGGGTCTCGTTACCAGCGCGGATAATACGACGACTTAACAACCGCGTGACAGCCGCGGTCGGTCGTTACGAGCGGCTACGATCGTAATTCGTATTTTAAACCGACCGCGCCTAAGCCGGCTGCGAATTGAACAACGTTAAGACGGCTCTACATATATATATATGTGTATGGCTAACCGTAACGGGCGTTATAGTAATATTGAAACTCGGGCCGTCCGTGACAGTTTCGCTCGAAATTAAAAAAATACTCGCTATTCACGTCGACGTGATCGCGTGGCGATTGCGGACAAATGACGATGGCCAAGGGATGGAAGGAAATTGACGGCGTTATCGGCAAATAAATTATCGTATTATTTAGTTTCTTTGGACGCGCGTCGTCTCCTAATCCCGTGGGCCCCGTTATAAGTCCGCCGAATACGTTGCAATCTACGGTAAAGTATAATCGTTTAGTCGTGACGCGATAAAACCAACGTGTTTTGACCGTTGTGGTTCAACGAAAAATTGAATCTAACCCCGTCGCTAAATGTAATCCTCCCGTACGATTAACGTATGACGGATAAGCGATTAAGCGACGATATATACGTTCGTTTGTCGCGCATCGCGGAAGATGTCGGAGTAGTTAAACTCGCGGCGTACCGGTCGTGCGTGTTCGTCGCTTCGTCCGCAACACTGACGCGTCGTGCGCGAAACAAATCCGCAAACCGAACCGTACAATCCTTATTTCGGGTACCGATTATATTTCGAGGTACGGAGGATTATATGGTGTTTTTTCGCGCGTATTAATTCGTCCGTTATTGACGTCACACGAATAAACGCGTTACGATTATTTCGTTACGTAATTTAATATCGATGCTCACGAGTTAAACAATAAAGTGTTCGACGTAACCGGACGTCGTATTAAACGTATTCGTTCGGTAAGTCGGATTTCGCCGAGTAATTTGTTCACATATTTCTCTCGATCCGCGGGAAAATGAAAAATATTTGAAATAACGACCGACGGATTGTAGGGAAAGTGTAAATATATACAGTCGATTTAATTCGACGGTAATTTTTCCCGAACGCTGAACTCGAAACGTTATTTTGAATTTTAAAATTGCGTTTTTCGCCATTTCGTGAAAACCGTAAACCGAAATCGATTAGTTGCCCGCGCGTTAATCGGAACTTAAACCGGAACTTGACTTAGCCTTACGTTGTTCCCGTCCCTGTTGCGGGCGACAACTTTGTGAAAACCGAGAACGACGTTTCGACGTTTTTTATCCGACCTGGTTCACGCGATCGGGCCCTTTAAAACGCGTGTTCACGCGCTACGACGATAACCCGACCGCGAAAACGAATTATCGATTAATTAACGATATTATTATTATTATCGTTTCGTATTAATTATGGAAATATTTTGGTATTCGTTTGTTGATTGGTTCGCGCGGCGAATAATTATAAGTACGAGCGAAGTTTCCGTTTGATATTCAGATTTTCATTATCGTAATTAACGGCCGACAGTAAATCAACAAACAATGGCGAAACAGGTCGACGACGTTTGAAGAACTCCCGCGTACGCGTTCCGGTAATTTCACTTATTTCGACGTCGATACGTAAATATAACGAGATTGAATTCTAGTTAAATTTCGTTTTACTTTAATGGGACGCGCGCATTATTGTGTTCTTTTCTTCGAATACGATGAAAATTTATGTACTTTTCGGATATACGAACAAATTTAAAGCGTACTCGGGTTATTTTATATTTCATGCCGTTGGCTTTGAGTCAACAGAGATTATCGGATTTTTTTACTTAGAAACGAAATAATTTTGTATTATTTGTTATTATGAATTACTTATATGTATGTACGTTTATATACGCTTAAGTGTATTATGTATGTGTGTGTGTATATTACAAAGTCGGTTTAATACTTTTGAAGTTTTTACGTAAAATACTTTTTATAGCGTCAATTCAATTGTGATAGTTCCCGATATACGTTCATATATGTTCGCGTTTCATATACTACGCGCGTACTTGTTTTTCCGACCGTGAAATACGGCGTACACAGATTACTGTAAATATATAATAAGATCGTAACATTGTTAGACACTTTGATTTACGTACCGACAATGTTATCGTACGTAATATTTGTATTCGTATACCGTCGTCTATTCGTGCTCGTATACAACGTATCACGGGTTTACAAATGAAAAACGGTTTTACCGTTGTGTTTTTAACGAACATTTCCGATAACTTTTTTGCTCTTTTTCGATTTACCCGCGTAATCATGTTCGGGTGGGGGGGGGATATTACGCGAATATATTTCGGTCGGCAAACACGCGCGCTGGACACGCGGACGGGCCGGTTCGAAGTTCCAAAAGAGCCCAGAATGCAAGTCGAATAGTAGTGACATATTTTCCCTCGAATCGCCGAATAGCGTAAATATCGTTCGATCGAAATTTCGTTTTTCTATTATTTAACATTTTCGTCGACGATCCGCGGATTTAAGTGCGCGTTTCGCATACATTTTATAATCGTTCGTTCCTTAACCGCATAGATTTTGGATTGTCCTAATACGTTCTTCTTCCAACTAGAGCTTTATCCGTATCGCGACGTTATCTTATTTTGTACGGGATATATCGCGATATTGCGGTTTACGTTATACGTCGTCGTTGCGCGGTCCACATTTCGGCGTTCTATTTCGACGCAATGTGTGTGGAAGTCGATTAACTTTTCAAAATTATACCGTTTTCGTAGAATAGATTGGCGACGAGAAATAATTTTCGGGAATAATATTGTACGATAAAATAACGAAACGTACTATGCCGTCGGTACAAGCGACGCTGTATCGATATATCACAGGAATTTAATGACTTAGTCCGACAATCGACTCTTTTTGAAAACGTACAATATCGGTGTTGTATTTTCGAGACGTATCGAACAATTATCGGAAGTGCAATTTCAAAAATACACTCTTCGGGGCTTTAAGATATCCAATGCGCCGATGAAGTTCGCCTATGTGCGTAATATAATTTTGTGGAAATTACATTGTGTTACATCGAAATAGTAATTCATACGGTGTTAATTATCGTTGTCACATATTCCGAATTAAACAAACGTGTAGGAAATATAATTTATGTGTGTGACGCCCGAACAATGATAGTTTTTTTATGATAATTCAAAACATTATACACACGTAAATATATATTCTCCATTGTGTTTAAACGTATTTCCTAGTTGTTAGCACAATGGTTTTATCATTTTTGTAATTTTTTTATTGTTATAAAACGATAAAAGGGAAAATTTTAATAAAATTCAATTAGGCAACGTTAATTTGCATTTCATCTATGTACGTATCAATAATATAACGTTATTATTGGCCTTTTAATTTCGTTAACTAATACTAAAAAACGAATACCGCCCGACGAGAATAAGTAGTTTAATATTTTCGTACGCGAAATTTCGTGTTCCAACGAAAATATATTTGAAATTTTATTCTCAAAAAAAAAAACAAAAATCGTTAAAATTTCCAAGACAAACGTCGAATGTGTTCTCTCCGAGTATTGTTCTAAATATAGGTCATTTAAGCAAACTGGTAGCCTAATTAATTTAAAGCGCATACGCGAACGACGTATGTTTATAATTAGTTTATAAACTACTTAGCGTTCTGCGTTAATTATAAACGTGCCACACGTCGGAATTCGATTATTGACGAACAAACGGTATTTTCTGGAAGAACGATAGGACTTTTATTTGACTCGGAACTATTTCGTAATGTCGAATGACGAAACCGTCGTGGAAATTTCGATATTAAACGTAGTAAATTCCGATATTATGCAAATTTGTCGGCGTATTTGCTTCCACATGTACTTATTTAATAAGTAATTTAACGCGAAATACTAATCGATCTTTGTACTGTTTAACTATTTTCTAGACGTAATTTTTCGATACTTTGCTATTAAAACGCGTTTAAAATTATGGCCCACTTGGTTATTAAGGTTGGAACGGAAATTTAAACGTTCACGTTTACGGATATCGGGCTTCGAAATAAATAAAAGTTGACAAAAACTAAACTATTCGTTACGATTTACGATAGTATACGCGCAGGGCACGTTTCTAGTGAATATCGATGAAAAAAGTTATTTCGAAACGAAAAATAATATTACGCCGACAAGATATGAAATGGTAAGGATGTCGTAGGTTTTTCGTATCTTCGGTTCAAGAGTAATAAATTAGAACGATTTTACGGAAAAATATTTCGTTTCTGTTTTATAAATATTCTACGTATAAGTTAATTACCAACTTCCAGCGATAATATATAAAAACCTAACCGTCGTACGCCGGCGTTCGTATTAGATAAAACATAACTTAATAATATATGTATATTTAAAATACTACGTTGTTAGTAGTAACGCTAACAATTCCTATAACTACATATTTTTTATATCCTGGTAATTTTGAAAATAATTTTTTATTTTTGAATAATGTATACGTGCGCGCTCTCGTATGTATATATATACTCGAATACGTTTTTGACTTGAGGCCAACTAAAAATCCGCGTTACGCGAAAAAAATCTCCTATCTCCGGTCTCCTAGAGACGAATAATAATAATAATAATAATAATAATAAACTGGTAAACGAAATTAAGGGACGGCGGAGTTTTCGTATGTCGATACCGTTGTTCAGTACGTTAATATACGTTGAAAAATCAAAAACGTTCGATATTCGTGTCCAATTAAAGATACTAAAAACATATTTATAGTTCAATGTTTATAGCTTTAGGTCAAAATGTATGTAAATTTTAATGTTACCAGTATTACTCGAAATCGGATAATACATTAAATATAAACCAGATTAATTAATACGAGTTCGATGACATTTATAAACATTTGTCTACAATTTCGTAGGAAATAGTTTTATTTGAAACAAATCGGGTTCGAACGTGTCCGAGAGGGAATTTCGCGATAATCGTAAAAAAAAAAAATGGCGGAACTCAAAATTGAAACGAAATTTGTACGATTAAAATTTTTAATCGTGTTACGTATATTAATATATTAGTGTTACAAAAGGTACGTTAATATATGCGAAATTAAGCTTTCCTCGGCGCGTAGTATTTAATTACACAACTTTGTTAGCGTTGAAATATTAATAGATAATCATCGTTTATTATTTATCAAAGTCATTACAACTTCGTAATTAGTAATTACCGTTTAATATCGGTACAAAGATAATACGAATATGACGGGATTAAAATAATATAAGATATTGTACCTACGGGTATTTCAATAAATACCTATTATTCTACGAGTATGGCGCTGGTGTAAAAATACAACACGAATCGCGGGATTCTATCTAGAACACAGTACGCTCGAAATATTCGGGCTTTAAATTATCGATAATAGCGGAAACCGGTAACGCCATCGTTTTCTTCTCTTCTCGATCCGTCGTAATTAGAAAACGTTTTTCGTTTCGTTTAACGTCGATTTATTAAAATGTTTACAAAAAACGTATTTGTTCAACGGGACATCGTCGATTCGTATTTCTCTAATTCCGAACTACCCGGAAACAAACTCGATTCGAAAAATCTTATTACGAACTCGAATTTATATTTCGATCGTTTCAGTCATTCTGGTCGCTTAATACTCGACAGATTTTATCGTAAGCTATTGTGCTTAGTTAAAAACGCTGGAAATTATACGTGGATAAAACGATCGATAAACATGTTAGATTGATAACGAGGTATAACGATTGATACGATCTGAATAACGATATAGTTAATATATCGTTATTTACGAAAAATAAACAAACGGTTTTGGTCGTACGGTTGTTCGGTCCGTCCCGAGCGAAGAATTGTGTTTTGAAAAATCGTTAACGACAACGCCAGTACGTACGGTTGATTTACCGACGATAACAAACGTTTTTCGTGGTTTTCGTTTATTAACGATGTTGCGATGGCCACTGTTCGTCGACGTTCATAAATGATCGTACGGCAACATAACCGTTATCTAACCGTATAAAAAAATCCTCTTCGGCACAACGTCAACAACATTGTGCTGTATACATTCCGTAGAATTTAAAAACGCTATAAACGAATTAATTCCAAAACGTTTCCCGATCATATTTTGTAGTCCTTAATCGCTTCGCGTTACGTAATATAAAATACGGGTATTATGATTCTATTGACGATAGCTTTTCGTCGAAATTATTTATCGAAAAACTTTCGGGACGGTCGCGTATTAATAATTAAATATATATATACACGGGTGTAATTAAAGTTCCTTTGTCAATCTGAAACGTTAAAACTTTTGTAAGCGTAATGTAAACACGTTGTATATCGAAATTGACGTAATTAAACGATTTTTCGACTATACATATATATATATATTTACGTATTAAATTCGAAATTCGTTAACGAATATTAAAGCTGGCGTACATAATCCGATAAACACACGGCGATTGCCTATCGGTTATTTTGACGACGTAGCTCGACGTTGCTCGTAGACATAGTCACGTCTCAAGATGGTCCCGTTCGAATTCGAAAATTTTTTTCTTTATTAAGTATACGCCGTACGGAATATCGGTTAAACCGTAAAAGTACGAACGCGCTATTTTAACCAGTGACCTAATTAATCTTTTTTTTTTCCACGTTATCGGCAATACCCTCACTGGTCCGGAATGCCTGAAGGCAGTACTTCGGACCAGTGAGTCGCCATCGTTTATTGAAAAAAATTTAAATAACAAAAAGTCTTACAAAAACGATCATCCTTAAGGATGGGCGAGCAACGCGAGCTATCCCCACGTTGTTTTACCTCGCCCCCGCGTACGTCGAATCTAATTCACAGTAATCCTTAAGAACTATCACTTCTTAAAAACTATCACGTGAATGGTGCGCGGTGACAGGACAATATCTCGCCACGGGGCAACCACTTACATCATCCGCGCGAATTAAAATAAAAATAATACAAACATAATCTTTCTTCCCCTATTTAGTGGCCTAGCCGCCACCTCCCGCTAACCTAATTAATCTTACACTCGGCGTATCGATCTGGAACGTTCATAATTGGTTTATACGTATTATCTACGCGACCGAGAAGCCTTTCCATTTTACACGCCGTGCTCAGTTCTGGGTAAATTTCTTAGCGAAGTCTTCTTCCTTCGCCGTAATAAATCATGTTAACTAATGACTTACACGCCGTGAATGCGTCATTAAAATAATATAGAAACGTACACCGGTAGCTTTTATACGGTTTTCAATGTGTCCGTACAGCGGCGATTCGTTTCATTTCTACGACGACGGTATACATATACGTATATTTTTTTTTTCAAATAATATCGAATTCTTTCGATCGAAGTAAAACAATACGAACCATTCTCGTTGCAGTTTTAATTTGTTTCATTAGACAATTCGTTTAATTCCGTTCTCGTCGTTAACACGGAAAAATGAAAAAGTATTATAATTATAATATATATATATATATATAACGTAGAAATTAAACATTTTTAATAGCTCTAAATAAAACTTTTTGAAATTTCGTTCGAATAAAACATTTCGTGTTCGTTGTTTTGACGACGTCTTAGAATTCTCGCCTACAGAACGTAATATGTTCTTTAATCATCACGAGGAAAATAATCCGACACAATCAAGTAGGTGGACGGAACTGACGTTTATACGAAATATCGTAGCGCCTTAAGTACGATTTAGTTTTGGGATAAGTAACGTTTGAATGTGAATGTTTAATACTGTACGTACTATGGCCGAAACAAAATATTATTAAAGGGAAACGGTGTGTTTTTGCGCACGTTTCAAGTCTAAAAATAGATAAACGTTCGAGCTTTTCAATCGAACCGAATTTAATTACGAAGAACGATTTGAACCCGTTAGCTTCTTTTCTAAACTATGGCGGAATTAAATCGATTTGAATTATCGTTATTAACATTTCGTTAAAAAACGACGTTACTTTTTACCTATTCGAACTTTCGTCAAAAAAACTAAACGAAAAAATTGAAAAAAGTGATTAAGCGTTTATTTTCACGATAACCGAGAAAAAAGCTGACGACGAATTTCGTTTGAATATAAATTTTATTCGTTTCAAGTGGTAAAATTGTTGTCTAGCTTTTAGTCGTTGCGCTAAAATTATTATTAAACTATTCCAAATTATTAGGACGTTCGTGCGGGTAGTAGATATACTAGTATTACGTAGAAGTTTTCGCCAAAGCAACCAAGTCCCAACTCGATCGCGATTCTTGTTTGGTTACGATCGAGTTTAAATTGCGTCACGATAGAGTTCGTATCGAATAAATTTACTAATTAAAACGGTAACGTTATCTAAAAACGATTGTTTCGCGGACATCCGTGGACGACACCAAATATACTTCATCAAATGGGACGGCGTCGTCTCAAACGAAGCAATATTTCGGCCGAACATAATGTTTTTCGGTGGTAGCCTAGCGTCTATAGTTGCATTCAATCGGCCGCGACTATAAGATTAATGCAAGATGAATATCCTATTCGGGCGCTCCGTAGAATTTAATAAATTAATTTCAGGTACACGCGCGTTGTAGTCGCTTTGATGGAAACTTTCCGTAAGTTTTCTCACAGGACGATAACGCGGACCACGGAACGCGTTCCGAAAATTTCCCGTGCAAACTCTTTGGAAAAATTGCGTTCCCGTGACGGTTAAGCACGTCACAATTTTCCGTGTACTATACGGTCGTACGTATGAAATAAAAACGAAAAATTTCGCGACGTTTCTAACACGCGCCAGACGCGAGATACGTAAATAGAGCGACAATATCGTAACGAAGCCGACATTAACCGCTGACCCGTGTCGATCGCGGTGCTCGGTTACGTCGGACGACACCGGACCGTGCAGTCGGTGGAGGGGGAATGATAGAGCGAGCGAGAGAGCCTACGGCGAACCCTTCGGATCGGTTGTTGGCCCGAACCTCTTGGGACAACGTTGTGGCAGTTATTTTCCGGGACGAT
The DNA here is from genome assembly GCA_025469175.1 of Geopemphigus sp. TES_GeoC_2020. NCBI lineage: Eukaryota > Metazoa > Arthropoda > Insecta > Hemiptera > Aphididae > Geopemphigus > Geopemphigus sp. TES_GeoC_2020. Next base: position 39,732 of record JAIPRN010000738.1, read on the forward strand.
GTTCGACGAACGGAAAACGCCGTCCTGCCGGCAAATTCGATCGGACACGGAGTGGAAAATTGGGCGAAGAACGACCGCGGGCACTCGGTCCGGTCGGCGCGGTCCCCACTTTTCGTCCACCACCGCCGCCGCGATAATTTAAATATCCGAACGGTCGGTTCTTATTACCCGCCGACGCCCGAGAGGACACAAACCGTCGCGTACGGCGTCGCGGAGTAAACTTTCTCGGCAACCACGTACGTACGTCGCGTGTACGTTTCGCGCCGGAATTGTCGCGAACAATCGTTTTACGTGAAGTTTCCGACCAATTCGGATGCCGCGCGTTTTGTCGTCTATAGAACCGTTTCGCCAACCTCGTCCCGTGTTCCCCCGTTTTCGAACAGACATCACGTCGGTTTCGTTATTCGCCCGCGCCCGTTCTCGTACGTTCCGGCCGTTATATTAAAACCGTAAATATCGTTATCCCGGCGAAATACATTTTTCGACGTTTTCCTATTATGACGCGAACGCAACACCGCCGTACACTGTATAATCCCACAGTTGTCCGTCGTTTCCGCCCGAGAAAATACGGTTTCGTTTACACGAACGTAATCTAAACTGTCGGCGTTCGCGTTTTTCGAAAATTGGGTATTTAACGCGCACGGCGTTCGTACCGTAATATCTGACGGAAGGAATTGGGGATTTGTCGAGCATATTCGTTTCGCAACGTCCGAACGGTATTCGCCGGATATATTCGATGCCGTACGATAATAACGCGCGTAAGCCGAAACGAAATAACGTACGAAGTATTCCGCGTAAATTAAAATCGCGCCGGTTTTACGACGATATTGCGATAATAAGCTCCGAGACTTAGTCCCTGGTAGTTGCGGAACATGTAGGGTTCGCGCGGTCCCGAATTGTTTACTTACAAAAATGTTCGACCATACGCGCGCCGTATACATTTTCCGATAATTTGATTACGTCTCCGGGCAATACAAACACCGAACGAAATAATTTTATCGCCGACGTCGACCGAAACTTCCATTGCCCGGGAATACGTATCCCGGGGCGATATTTTCTCCAGCCGCTGGATTTCGCGATTGAAGTAATGTCGCCCTCGATTCCTTAACGCTATCGTCTTTGCCCGGCTTACACGGCCCGCACGAGCGCGTCGAATTCATCGTACGCGGACCACGGGGTCCGCGATATGTCCCGCGATAAATCGTCAAACGTAATTTAACGGTTCCTAATAAGAATAGTTTGTTGGCGTTACGATATTCCGCGACTACAATAAACAGAGGTCGCGGGACCAGCGGAAAACAAAAAAAAAAAACGATATGCGTATATGAGTTTCGTATACTAAACTCGTTTTACGTACAATAAATTAACGAAGAGGCTTCTCCCTTCTGGCAACCGCTCCGGTCGGTCCCGTTCTCCGTAAACGCTATTATTAATGAAACGTTAAGTTCCGTCGGCCCCGGTACGGTTTAGAATAATATTCAATAATACGATCTAATAACCAATCGCGCGTGACGTTCAGCTACTACTCCGCCCTAATTGTTATTATTAGTATTATTGTTCACGTTACGAATTTTCGTCGTTCCGTATAATATACTTACAAGTTTGTTACGTTTTTCGCGCTAAAAAAGTGACGAAACATCGACCAAAGATAAAACTAACGATATACATGCGCGCGTATACCTATATATATATATATATTTGGACGCGGGTAAAATATTTTTGATTCGCTTCCGTCCAAAGTAGAATATTAGATAACGTAGACGACGCGTAAATCGCGTTACACGAAAATTACCTGCGGACGCAATTTAGGCAAGCATTGAGCGTAAACGTTAATTCCGTTAACAAAAGGGGAACGTTATTGAAATAACAATTATTACTATTATCGGGAAAATTCGAACAAATATCGGAATAATACCAGTCGGACGGTTCGTAGAACGTATATTGGCGTTAATTAGCGAAAAAAAGCGCGCCGTAGATTAATTAACCGGTGAATGATCACTTTTTGTTTCTCGTATTTGGTATCGCGGCGTAAGTAGTCCCGAGCTATAATCTATTTGTATATACACGCGCACATAAATATTAAAGGCCGACAGAAAAAAGCCGGTTTGATTTTGGTTGGTACGTGAAACCACCGTCATCCGTTACGCGGAGCGTACGGAAAACGGGCAAGTCTCGTTTTATTATTTCGCGCGACGACTTTCGATAACCGCTCGGAATTCGTATGTACGTCACGCAAAAAACCCACCCTACCCGGGCACACGGCTGTTCCCTAACGCGTTTTTAACGGTGCCCCGCGAACTGCGTTCGGATAAAACCGAATAAATGCCAACCACACGAACGACGCGACGACAACAACAATAATATTAATAACGAAAATAATACCGTACGAACAATACGGCCCGGAATTAAAAACGAATTATTACGCTTTCGTCGGCCTACGGGAAACGGGCGAACGCCGTAACGACGACAATTTAATGGACGGGAGCGTGCGCTTTGAACGAGCCGCGCGGATCGGTGACGGACACGAGATAACTCCCTGATTTCGATAGCTGAGCCATACCACGGCGTACCTTCTCTTAGCGCTAGGTAAGGTACGTCGCTGTTCGTGACGAAAAATTTCGTCACGGGTCGTCATGGGGACCACCAGCACCGGGCGGCCATAAGAAGGTCCGTACCCTATTCTTCGACCGGGACGACGAGCGTCGTTTGGATCCCGGTCCCTCACCGGGTAAGTGGATTTTGTGGGGGGGGACTCTACTATCTGGCGCCGGACCCACAGCCACCACGTTTCCGTCAAGAAAGACACCTCAGCCCAAAATGGGGCACTACATTCTGAAGCGGAAAGCCGGTCCCCATCCCCTTGGTACCGACAAGGTTTAAAGTTGACGTCGGTAGGTCAACCCGGGAAACGCTTTTGGTGCGCATTCCTCCCGCTATTCTGGTCTCCGGCTAGCGGTGGGCCATATCGGTGACGGACAATTGTCGTCGCAACAACGACCGATCGTCCAATCGCAGGACGTCTGGCGTTCGACGGCGGGTTCCGAGCGATTTTTCCGGGTGTGCATCGTTCGGACGCGCGAGCCCGTCCTCATTCTGAAAATGGTATTAGACGCACGCGTTTCGGGGACTGGACGTAAAATGCGGAACGCAAAACGATAGGTCACGACGCCGGTTAGATCGGTACGATGCGGAAATGTCGACGGCCGACAACTGTCGGCGAACAACGCGTCGAGTCCGTCGGTCACACATGACGTGGCTACTTAAGGCGCGTCCGATTATTAATCGATCGGCGTTTTCGAAACGGCCGATGATCGGGGCGCGATAAAAATTAACCGCAGGGTGATTAATCGTCGACGTCGTCGATTACGGTGCCCTGGTCGCCTACGCGCGTTCGCCAAAACTTTCCTAAAAACACAAACACACGCGTACATATGTGTGTGTGTGTGTGTACGCCGTGTGCAACATCGTCGAGTTCGAGTTCGTACAACGGAACGCTATTACCGGGTCTACCGTTCGACCACGTGCATTTTATATGATCATTAGCGGTCGCGGGCGCCACGCAACAGTGGCGGCTAACAAACGCGGCCCGGGGACCCGCGGCCCGTGGCCAACGTATCCTGTCCCGGATCCTCCACCCCTTTGATGTCACGCGTCCCGGGCTCTAGGTCGCCGGTAATTGGGTTCGCCATTAGACAAAAGACGCCGCCGCCGCGGTGCCTATCTTATCAATATTAGCCTTTCTCTCCTCCCCCCCACCACAATTTCCTCTCACCAACCGTCATCGGTTTCCGTTCACACCATCCGCAATCCGCCGGCGGACATTCGCGCGTAATCCCGTAAAGGGATCGGAACGTACGGCCCAGGCGTTGATTATTTACAAGTAATGGCCGCCGGCGGCGTGGACGACCACTTACGGGCCGTTTCTTATTTCGAATCGTCCCTATATCGGGCAAGAGTCGAACATTTTCCCGACCGCGGCGATCGATTCGCGTACCCGTAACGTATTCGTTTTCACTAACGACCCGGTGCCCCGTGTTCTTCAATCCGCAATTCTCGATAGCGAACCGACGAAATTACCGACATTTTCGCCGCTCCGATATTATCGTTACGGTACCGCGCGGTCACTACGTTTACGTTTACCGAAATTCCGGTCAAACGTTGGTAATTACCGAACCTATATTATTATTATCGCCGTTAAAATCGTAATACGTACGTACATAAATATATATATATATATATTTATATGTATTCGTTTATAAGTTATCATTTCCCGCAGGGCGATAAATAAAGTATTTAAACTAATAGCTGCGCGGGAAATAACGAACGCGTAATGCGGCCGCCAATAAATCTTCGCTCCGAACGAATATGTACCGGCAATTATAAACAACCGATTTGACCGAAATTATTATGTGGCCGCGGTATTTTAGTTCGCGTTTATTCGAAAAATGTTTTCCTACGTCGTGTCCGTACATATTCGTTAAATTCATTTTCGAAAGTCGATTGTTCCGCGCGCACGCTCTGACCCGGCCCGGGCGCGAACGAACGTATAACGCGAATTTAATTAAACGTATCTTAACGTTCGTCCGAATTTTTCAACTTTAATTTCACCGCCACCGGAACGGGCGTTCCGTACGCAAAAATTAATTAACGTCGCGTCAAAAACACGTTTCGAAACTTGTTACCCGTGTGTCTTTTGAATGATACTCTCTTAATACTCTCGTAATACGATTTTATATTCCGGTCGTTGTTCGAGAACGCGGTAAATTAACGATATTAAAACGGGGAATAGGCATGCATACGACGGACCGACAATCGGGCGTTACGAACAACGCCGAAATAAAAGACGTACCGATTTTTCTTTTTAAACCGACGAATAAATCGCTATTATTCTTTATTTGGAATAAAACAGCTTTTACGCGCGTAGGGATATCGGCGTAGCGAAGTACTCCTTGTTCGCTCGCCGCGGCGCGTTGTTAGGAGGAGTTCCAATGTGCAAAGTGTCAAAACAAACGAAATTGAATTTGGTAAAACGGTCGCGAACAAATTGGCCGACGTTAAAATGCGCTCGAGAACCTATGAAATAGTACCTTCGGAAAAATACGCGGAGCGATATTATCGAAATAATATTTGTTTAATATTTAGACGCGTGTCGTCGCTTTTCCAGCTCGTCGCGAAGAACGAAAACGTATTCAATTATTATTTATCGATCCGCGTTTTTTATCGCGACTCGCATCTAGAGTATTTTTCGAAAATGAAGATAGCTACGGCAATTCGTTTATTTATACAATAAAACTAACAACAACACCAACGCATGTCTAAAACTAACGGGCGAAAAATCGATAAAAAAAAAAAAACTACGCGTATATATAGACACGCGCGTATTTTTTTCCAAATTAAATATTCATATTTCGGATGATTGGGACAAACGTGTCGAGAGACGTATTTACGAGATAAATTATTATGTAGCTTTACGGGTAACCACTTTGCGTTATTTGATAAAACGAATTTCCAATATTGTCGCGTTTTCCGCGCGGCGACGGTAATGCGTTTTCGTAATTTATCCACGAAGCGGCGGAAATAATCTAACGCGTCCCGGAGAAGAAGAAGAGCGTCTCCTCCGAAATCAAAAACGGCGACCGCCGTTTCGGGTTACACTATCCTTCCCATAGCCCCCTGCCCACAACCGCTTCACCGTAACGAGCGCGCGTTCGATCGTCGGCTACGGCCGATTGATTCGTGCCGCGGGCGCCTCATTAAACGAACGCGCCGCGTCGTGATTGAATGAATCACCCGCGCGCCCGGGGTCGTTCACGTCGACGGACCGAATTTTATCGGGGCCGGTTACCGAAAACCGGCCGAAATTTCGTACGATTGGTCGAAGTAACGGCGACAAATGTGCGTGTGTGCGTGCGCTCCTCCAAGTGGGGGGGGGTGGTGGGATGGGATCCACCCCGAAACTAACGTAAATGGCCGTACCGAATGGAAAATACTACGAAACGCGTCACGCGTAAACTGCCCCTTTGAAAGTTCAATTACGAACGCGCGTAAATATTCATTCCCGACCGAAACGACAATATTGCCCCGTAAGTAATACACGACAAACGCGCGCGTAAATAACGCGCATTATGTAAATACGAACGCGTATTGTACGCGCGGACGTAAAATTACGGTAATAATAATTTACGGCCGTGCGGCGGCGGTTCGGATAACTATTAAATCCCTTTTGGAAATTTCAAAAAGTTCCCGAAAAAACCGGACTTCGGACGGCGACCGCGGTAGCGTCGTTGCCTCCATCCGTTGTCCGTACACCGCCGAAAATCGAAAGCGCGTTTCGTTGAAAACAAGTACGGTCGGATCGAACCGTCGTGAGCGCGTGTGGGTCGGCACGCAGGGGCGGCCAGTGGAAGGAACCCGGGGAAGAAAATTCGCCCGGTTCGTTTCGTTACGCGTTCGAAACGTACAACGGCGGCGGCGAAAACTATTTTCTATTTCGCGATATCCCCTCCGCCATTCTTTTTTTCGGTTAACCCGCAAACGCGTACAAATTTGTACGTTCCGAACGTATTCGAAAACTTTATTCCCTCTCGCGAAAACTCGACGTTTTTATTGTCCCACGGGCGCGCGCGCGCGTGTGTGTGTTCGTATAAAACGTGCTAAGGGTGGCGGGAGAGGCGGTTATTAAACGGCGACCTTTTTTCGTGGCAACCATGATAACACTATTTCGGTGTTATAGCGTGAACATACTTCGGGAAAAATTCGGGCTACAGCGGTAGGGGAGGGACGTGTCGCGCATTATGGAACGCCCGTTTATCATATCGGTCGGTGACATCAACCGCCGGAGGGACACGGTGAACGCTGTCGAGTTGCCGGGATAAAGAAACCGCCGAATAAACGGGCGTGGACGGGGCCTTTTACGGGCCGGTTCTATGGTCGTCGCCACGCTGCCGGTGGCGGCCATAAGGAAGCGTTTCGTGGCGCTCGGCGAACACGCCGACGAACACGAGCGATTAGGGGGAATCCGTTGTCCAAACAAACGAACGACGGAAATTTTCGTAATCGCATTAACCCTCCCTTCCCGCCCCCCCCCGGAACCACCAGAACGTCTGAATGTCCTTGGGCGACTTAGTGACCGTTTGTTTTTCTCAACTTTATGAAAACATCTCGACGAGACACGCCGTCGAACAAAGTTTATCGGGCGTACGCGGATTTTTGTATAAACCGTTCGCCGTCGACGAGACGTCGTTGGGTGGGGGGGGGGAACAGCACGCGACTAACTGTCGGTTTTCGATAAACACGCGTGCGCGTTCGCCGCTCCCAATTTCGCTAGCGTTACGAACACACGAGATATTATTACCCGTCACGGAAATACCGCGTACCTTCCCGATCCGTCGTCCCTTCCGAACTAGGCGCGTTCTCCGGAATACCGGCCGTGTGTCGCTCGCTTACCGAGCCGGCAATTAATGCGCATACTGATTCCGAAATGTTAATAAGCACGGCTATATTATCATATCCGCTCCCGGAGTCGTCCCAAAACAATTATCGTTTCGAATACGTTTTTATTCCGCCGTAACCATATAGGGCCACGCGCCGTTTGGAGAACATTAGCGTACGTCATTGGCGGCTGGGTATAGTAATAATAATCGAACGTTCCGTCCTCAACTCCGTGATTTCCCGTCCCCAAAGGGGTCGGACCGATCGTTCCGTAATATTCCTTATGGGGTTTTCGTTTGGCCCACGGGACCCCCCCATACGTACTTCATTACCGCGTGTATTCGAGCGTGCGTTCGCGATCGTTCGGCGTCCACGATATCACGCGGGTCATGTACCGTGCTAAATTTCGAACGTTATCGTTTTCCGTCGTCACCTGTATGGTCGCCGTTTTTCGCGGTTCCGTCGAGTTTCTCGGTGATCGTTCGTCGAGTTCAGCTCCGGCGTTCGTATCGTTTTAAGCGTACGTAGTCGACGTCCGTTTCGTTCCTTTTATCGTCCGTGATCCTCCACCCCTTACAGCGGTACGTTACGTCGGATGATTCGAGTGGTCGCCGCGCGTGCAAAAATCGGCGGCGTATTTCCAACGTACCGCACGTGGTTGGCTACTCACGAGTAAACGTTTACGTCATTTTGTGTCGGTTTCGTTAGCGCGACGGTGTTGGCTACCGGCCCCGCGCCCTGTACGGGATAGTCGTTACGCTCGGGAAACTGGCGCGACGAAACCATTTTCGGACGCAGACCGCGCTCCGGGGTCCGGCGTGTACGCGTCCGTACGCGAAAAGGCCAACTAACGGGGCGGTCCAGCGGCAGATAGAGGACGGTCGAGTTGAACGAGTTGACGCGGCGGTGTTCGGAGAGGAAATCGGAAACGAAGACGCGGGGTCGCGCGCCAACACGTCAAAGGGACCGTGTTTGTGTGGTATTCGGGGATTTTTCGAGCGCCGGGCGTCTAAACGGTACGCTCGTTGTTGAAACCCGAACGTTGCACGGCCGTGTGTACACGAGACACATCCCAATGGGGAGGCGCGCGCAAAGTACACGCGTGTTACTCGTACGTTTGGGTACGCGCCGGCGGTGCCGGACACGACAAAACGGTATCTAAAAAAAAACAAAAGAAAGAAAAGAACGCGGCGATTATCGGGTTCGTAAAAACGTAGTTTTGTTTTCGAACTTGTATCAACAGTCGTCGTGTCGGCGCCGGGCGAACCATGCGCGAGACCTGTGTGTGGCGAACGTCGGGTCGGGGCGGCCGTACGGGGACGGGAGATATTGTTTTTGAGTTTTCGGTCCCTGAGGTGAGTGGGTGAAATATCGGCGGTACAATTTCCCGGGAATTCTTAATAACGTCCGTAGCCAAGAGGTTTTTGGATTTCCGGGAATCGACGTCGTTATTGTTATTATTCCGCGGCGGCGTACGGCACGACGCCGGTGGTAATTTCGGGCGGGTAACGTTTCGAGAACACGGCGAGCGGGGGGGGGGCAGTAGTAGTATTACGGGCGGTCCTTAGGCGCGCGCGTTTCAATATAGACGAGATTGCGACCCATCGGCGGTCACTGTAGCCGAACGGACGGAACAAACGAACGTCCGCGCGCGTTAATAGCGATAGTTTCACGGGGATATTTCGCGACCACGCGTTCCCGTCGACCGTTCCGTAGCCGATAATTTTCGCCGACGATAATTTCCGACCACGATTAGTACGTCCCCCCCGCATGGCCGGGCGGATCGTTTTCAAGTGTACGGCGTAACGAAGCCTTCGGCGCCTATAGACGCCGGGAACTATCCGCGTGTATTTCGGCTCGGGGGATAACGTACACGCCGCACGGAATGTCAAACGAAAACCCGTGGAGAATTTCGAAACCGGGCCCCGACGTTACGTACACAATAACGTTACCGGACGCGTCATTTTCGGGAACCGTACGATAATTATCGATAATATATTATTAACGTCGAAGATTACTACGCGCGGATGGTACATTTGTCGCGCGGCCTTGCGCCGTTTTCCGTATTTTTTCGTAACAAATTACCGGGCGCGCGTATTTAAACAAATTATTACCGTTTCCGTTAATATATTTACGCGTGCCGCGTTGTCGTAGTGTCGTCGCGTTCGCTTTTACGAGAAAATTCGTTAGCCGGACCGAGCGTGTTTTTCGTCCTTCGGTGAATAGAATTGTTTCACTACGTTTAAAGGTCGCGGGAAACAGACGCGCGTCTATTATCCCCGGCGAACGAAAGATCTGGTGACCAATAATATCAAGGTGACGGCGGAAATTCGAGCTTGGCGATAAATTGGCTCGTTTTATTTACTGGGCGTAACCGAAACAGTCGGAATTATTTATTATGAACGAGAAAACTCGTTACGGTTTTCTTTTATATTTAAGCTACGCGTTTCTCGGCTCGTGATTCTTTTATTTATTCGTTTTATTCGGCGCCATATTCGTCTTCGGTAAAATTGAATGTATCCGCGGCGAAACGCGACGACGGAAATATCGAATAAAACGCGCCACAGTGTGTATTCTCGAAACGTGCCGGGAAATGTCTCTGCGACGGTTTTTTCTAAAAACGATTTTTTCATTTTTGGATACCACCGACGCCGCCCCGGTGTCTACGCGAACACGGGGAAATCCGATCGTGCAACGACGTTCGTAGTATTTGGACGCTCGGCGGACTCGGTAAATCGATTAGCCACCCCGAAATACGTCGGCCGAAGGTTTCACCGATCGAACGCCGCGTATATTTTATTATAAGCGCGACGCGTCCGTTCGGATTAGACCGCGGACGTCGCCAAAAAAAAAAACAGGCGAGAATCGGTCTTGAAACGTATTGACGAGCGTATTACCTTTGGCCGTGGCAGCCCGTTGAGAATAAATATCACGCGTACTCGACACGGGCGCCAACCGACGAAAACCGACAACCGGCGTTTACCCGCGAACGTATTGGTTACCAAACACGCGACGAAATCGTATTTCCGCTTCGTTATCCGGTTACTTAACGTGAACAACGGTTCTTCCGGCGATTAATAAACGCCGTTCGTTCGGCGGACGCTTTACGTTTGAAAACGCGACGGTCCCGAATTGTCGCGCGCGTAATTTCTATATACGTGCACGAACAACGGCGCGCCCGGGTGGGTTACGTATCTCTATAGTCGTAATCGATTTATTCGGCGGGCCCGTAAATATTTTGGCCGTTATTATTCGCGCGCGGTCGTTACGGAATTATTTAGCCGACGATCATCTCCGAACATATTTCGTTCGTCCGGTAGTTATTATTGTTACCGTCGTCGTTTCGGCGCGTGTTCGTGCAAAGTTAACGCGTACGTAGCTCCACGACGACACTATTGACGTACACACGGGCGTCGACTATCGGATATACCATTGTAGGGCGCGTAACGTTCGGGCGAGCGAATGACAGTAGACTATATAGTTGGTAGAACAGGAAGTCGTTCGATTGTTTCGAAATCGCTTTCGACGTTCGGACGCGTTCTAACGTGTCTAACTGGTTACACTGCGAGGTTCGCTATTAATATTAATGACTTTCCTTAAACTTGGTAATGTACGTACGCACGCACGCGCGCGTGTGTGTGTGTTCTCGTCCGAAAACAAATTGTAATTGGATACGTTTTCACGAAAAATCCCGTCGTTTGTTATTTCGTTCGGCACGTATTAAATTCGGTAAAAAAATATTGTGTATGTACGCTATTCTTTTTGTCCGATCGTGTGCAATAAATCGTACAATTTCCAAAAGTTCAATTTCCAATTAAGCTAAACGTCTATGTAAATTACGGCGTAAATAATTAAAATTAATGACGTGTAACGTACACACGCACATATATATGTATATTACATCGTAAACATCGAACTTAATATTAACGAAAATTTAGAACATTTTACAAAAATATATTTTCCTTAAAAACGTCGTGATACACGGTAACGCCGTTGTATATTAATACAACGCGAAATTAACGACGGACGATTTGTAGTGTGTACAAAATATTTTTTTACGCGGATTAACCGTTTAAACGGTTGTTTAAACTTGTTTTGCGAACACGCTGTACGTATTTTATCCGGTGAAGATTTGTGTTAAGATTCTGTTATTCAGCGGCGAACGTAAAATGAGACCAAACACAAAGTGGTCCGTTAATAATAATACGAACGGCGATAATAACGATCGCGATAATTTTGAATTTTTTTTATAACGCGTTTCTTCGCAATTTGGATTTGCTTTTTTTTGTTTCGAAGATAACGCGGTTTTACGGCGTACATTTTTGAAAGTAGAATTTTATTTTCTTGAACGTACGATAAAAAATAATTAAACGCTTCCTTTTTTTTCAAACAAATATTGAAATCGCAAAGCCAGATGGATAACATTTTAGTTTATTAAGTGTTGTAAAATATTCTAATATATATATATATATAGAGAGAGAGAGAACTAACTTCAAAACTAATTTTAAAAGTTATCCGAAGCTTTTTTTTCTTTATTAGTAACGAAAACATTTTTACAAACTAGGCAAAGATAATCGTAATCTTTTATACTTTATAACGTAAAGTAAATCTACTTTAACGATAATAAATAAACGTAACGACGAAATTCGTTTTGTAGTACGCAGAGTGATTTGGTGACGGTTCATTCGTTATAATTATTATAAAACGAGTTACTGTCTCAAGGTTTTATAAAGTCGAAAAGCCGTAATATTTTATATTTTTCACTCGAAGAAACCGTTTCGTTTTTCTATTTATAAAAAATGGTTTCGGGACGGCGACATTTCTGTTATTTTAGTTTTTATTCAGGACGACCGCGAACGTTTTAGGCTCGTTTGGAGCTAAACGTGAACTGGTCGATTTCGGCGCGAGCAAAGCGTAAAAATAAAGCGTTCAACGTTCGCGGTACGCGTATAACAGTCGAGGCGTCGAAAACGAAACTTGACTGTGTTACGCCCGTGTACTCGACATTTCCATTACGACGAGGACGCGCGAACTATAAAATATGTCCGGCGTTAGTTACTGGTGGTGGAGGGCAGAGCGAAAAAATAATAATAACGATAATAAATTGGTTTTTCGTTCGAACGAATTATTCGTAATAAAAGAAACACCCCGGCGGATGGACGTCGGAGACAACGACGGAGGAACTATATAAATACGCTTTTGGCTAATAACCGGGCAGGGGATTCTCGGGAGAATTGTCGGTATAAAATTATACGGGGTCGGGGGGAGGGGGAAATTTTTATACTAACCCTCCCCCCCTCATCATCAGCATCATCTCGGACCGTCGTAGCTCCACGCCCGTGGTCGTGTCAAAAGGTTTCCCCGTTTTTATAATCTTCCGTTTCGCCGCTCACTTGTCTGCAGTCGAACCTCGTACCGCCAACCGCCGTTTCGGTCGGCCATAAATAACGATTTGCGTTCGGCACGACCAACCGAACAACGGCAGTGGGCGGCGAGAGGCGCGCGAAACAGACGTCGTCGGGGATTTCACCGCAACCGCGGTAGTGGTGCCCGACGCCGGGTCGGTAGTTCGATAATAGCACCGGCGGCGGCGACGTTTAATTTTATACCCTAGAAATTCGAGCCCATCCGCCAAGTCGTCCTCGACGTCACGGTTTCTCTTTGGACGCGCGCGCGTGTACATTTCTCTCTCTCTCTTTCACACACGCGCACGTACTTACATCATTTACACGTCATTCCGGCGAAATGACTGTTTATAATTTATATCATCTCTACCGTCCGTAAATTCCAAACCATCGGCGAACACAGCCAGGAGAACCCCTCGCCGACCGTCCCCGGACGAGGGTAAAACGCCGAATAATCGCGATACTAAGGCCACGCGTCGATAGACCAAAATAATATATTCGTAGTGTCCGTCATAATATATCATAGATACGGCCGTCGGTGAACACGATTTGGCCATACGTTTTACACTGGAACGCGGCCGCCGTCCCAATCGATTCGCCGTCGTACTATTATTATCGTCGAATTTTTTTTTTTTTTATCGCCGTACACGTACGCGCACACACCGCTCGTTTATCGTACCGCAGTAGTGCTACGTTTTATGAGGCGTGTATGATGCGTCCGTTTCGTAGCCGCTACGAACACGTCGGATCGGTTTTTTTTCGTAGCGATTAAAAAAAAAAAAAAACCGGGAAAAACGTCCGCCCCGAAAACGGAGAATCGTGGAAACGAATCGAACGGTTAATCGGATTTGTACACGGCCGTCGTATAGCGTAACAATAACGAGCGCGTCCGAATAGGATGGCGGACGACACGCTGACGTAATAACGTGCGCTTACGAGTATAAATAACGCGCGTAGCAATAGGGACAGTTATGATAAATAGCGCTTACGATTAGATCGACCGCGTGATTTACGATTGGGTTTTTTTATTTTTCGTTCGCTTTTGTTTAACACGTACGGCGACAACGGCTTGTTATTAGTTTTACTCGTTTCATTACGAAACCAATAATTTTCCACGGCGCTATATATATATATATCGTTTGTGTTGCGCGCGTTAATACGAAAAACATAACATTACCGCGTCATTGTTACCGGCCACCGTTATAAATTACGAATTATTTATCGTCGGAACATCCGACGAAATATTAACACGGCCAACCGTCCGTCGATAATACGCAAACCCGTAAAAAAAAACTATCGTAACGATTAAGACGCGAATGTGTGATCACTCGGGGAAAAACTAACGTAAAATACGTTCGTGCCGAACGACTTTCGAGATGAAACATATTCGAGTGTACAACGGTTCTTCGGTTAATTTAATAATAGAATCGCGATCGGAAATCGCTGTGGGTAACGAATCCGTTTCGCGGATTTGTTTCGATGTTTTAGTAATAAAAAACGTCGTACGACGAGCAAAATGTGTTCACGTATATCGTCGACGAGGTAAATTTGCCAATACACACATACGTAAACACGGTACGTCGACGTACCGGAAACGTTTCATATCGCGTCCCAATTCCCGTTAACGAAATCGGTGATTTACCGGCGTAAAAGTATTTAACGAAATTCGGTAAATTCGTCTTATGTTCCGCGAGGCGTTTGACGCGTGAATATATTTAATCACGTTACGCGATTTCGACGTTTTTTTTTTCATATTTATATAGGTATCCGAATTGCCGTTATAACGTTTTTAATAATAAAGTCGACCGCCGCGGTATACGATCGGTATTTATTGTAACGTAAAATTTCTAAATTGGAATTTGTACCGCGATTTCGACACGTTCGAGGAAAACGGAACGACTTTAAGCATTTATTTTCGGATTTGTACGATTTTCGCGCGTAAATCGGCGACAATTTTTTCGTCGAACGCCGCCGCTATTGCGCGTCGTTGTAGAAAGGTTCCCATTTTAAGTGATCGGGACACACGTCTCGTCGTATTTTATCATTCACTGTGTTTACAGTTGTCAAGTGGCAAATCAAATTGAAGAGCGCCGTACAAACATACGTGTCATGTGTGACTAACATTGCTATTGACGTATTCAACAGATGCGTTCGCCGCACAGACTGTAAAAAGAACGGGCGAACATTTATCGCGACGAACCTCTTACGCGTTCCTTACTTTCCCACCGTTATTCGTTAATTTTAAAACGTACGCGTTCGACGGTCACAATAATATATTCGATACAATGTCCATTCTCCGCAAACGTTTCAGTAATTCCGTAATTGTCCTACGATAAGGCGCTTCCTGTTGAGTTTAAAATGCTCCGTTAAATGGCTAAACACAGATTGTCAATATATATAATGTCCATTATCCTATGGTATTTATAATCGCGTAATAAATAAAATCGAAATAAGTGAAGTATCCAATTAGTGTCACGGCGTTAGTAATTCGTAGAGTAATTGAAATATACCGTTTGTCGAATTTGGATTTTTAGAAAAAAACGCTTTTTACGAATCCCTCGTGGATTTTGTAGCAATCAAACGGTGCTCGCCGTATGTACTATTCTATAGTATACGTTAGTTAAGTTGTGACGCAATAGGTTATTTATAGACGCGCGTGATTGTAGTTCACGTAACCGAAACGAACGTTTAGATTTCGCCCAACTCCGGTTCGATAAACGAAAATGACGTCGCGCAAACGATTCTTCGAGTTACTTCCGATTTCGTTTAGTCGCGTACAATATGCACGCAATTGGGGACGACACGGTGGTACTCCGTGCGAATCGTTCGAACAATAGAAATAAATTACGACCGTACGCGCAGACGAAATCGCGTTTGTAAATTTTGTAGACGAATCAGACCGGCGAAATTACGAATCGACGATAAAAGCGCGTTTCGTTTGTTGTTAGTTCCCGAGACATAATGTCCAACCGCCGTTCGAACACAAACAAACCAAAACCGCCGAAAACGTTTTGGAAATGTTTTATTATGTTTAACTACCAAACATTGTCGTCATCGTCGACGACGACGACGACGACGACGGCACTAAAGAATTCGCAACGCTCCGAATATCATCGTCGTCTCTTTTAAGTCTGTTTTTGTCGTACCGTTGTTTGCATACGAACCGTGATCCGGATTTCTCCGCAATCCAGCGTATGCCGCCGTCTCGGTATGGCGCTCTGGCTTTTCAAATAACTCATCTCGCGTTAACGAAACAAAACGAAATAAGTTCGGCCGTTTTACGCGTCCGTATCGCGCTTATAAAACCGGCCGTAAATTACGATTCCGACTTGTTCCGAATTATTTTTTCGGTACGGACGACGACGACGACGACGAACGTCGTGACCGCGACGGTTACCCATTCGCCACGTTGTCCTCTCCCCGCCCACCGTGTTACCGCGTTTCGGCGGTCGGCAACGAACGGGCGCGACTTAGCCCCGAGTGCCGCCACCGGGTCGATTCGGTTGCCCGTGAATGAGCTGAACGAGCAATAAAACACGGCCGTCCCCGAGAGTATTTGATTAGAACACGGTCGCCCGCGTTCGGTTTCGACCGCGCGACATTTATTCCGCACGACCGCGTCCCGATACCGTTAACGCGGTCCCACCGAAAATGGTTACGTCGCTCCGCCACACTTCGAGCGTCGCGCCCGTAATCGTTCCGCCCTTGTCCATTTGTCCGTCGTTCGTACGTTGCTTTCACGCGGTAATTGGACGACGGGCTTGGACACGCGCTACTGACTTCGTCGTTGGCCCGTCGGCTTTTACACACGGCCCGGCAATGTGTAGTCTACAGTCGTCTACCGTTCGCTACGCCCCAAACCGTTATCTGTCCGTAGATCATCGGGACCGTAGCGCGACCTTTTTTTTTTTTTACGATATTTCGATTTTTTCACAACGCCGCTTGGTTAAAGTCCGTGACCCGTAAATTTTGTACGTCGGCGACTACGTCACGCGGGACGTTTTTCTTCGTTTTTTTTTTTTTTTCGATATTTTCCCATGTTTGCGGCGGCTACCTATTACTTTCGCCGTTCGAATTCGTCCTATTATTATTTCCTCTCCGGTACACACGTTTGTTCGTGAAACGGGAGACTCCTAGATGGATAAATTTCTCTGGACCTTGACGAAATGTCGGCGGCTAAGGTTTCCATTCCACGTACAACTACAAGGCGACAACGTGCATTGATCTGTTATCGCGAAGACCGGTACTTTTTTAATAGACTTACCGTCCGGAGGGGCTGTACTTGGGACGGCGGGGCGTATCAATAAAAATAGATCGTCCGTAATGGGGCAGGCGAACGTACGAGGCTATCCACCGTCACGGGCCGCCATTCACATCGTCGGTTTGATTAAAATATCGAAATTTCAAATTCTTCGTCGTCGCGTGGACGACCAAGTGCACCTTCTCCTCCTCCACCGTCTGTTACGGATGTACCGACGTCGCGTCCGCGCATTATAAATTGCGTTTTCTCCGATCGGCCGGTCCACATGTCCGTTACCTTTGCCTTTTTTTTATCCGCCGATATTAAACCAAACGTACGTTTATACATTCACGTAAGCTCTTTTCCAATTTCGGAACCGCGCGAACACGTGCCATTCTGTATACGCACGTTCGCTTTATACGTTTACCGTATTTCCTACGTTATTCCCCCCCCCACCACCACTTCCCCGGAAAATGTAATCATTTACAGTCTGTTAAACCGAGAAACTGCCGTCCAAACTTCGACGGTACACTTTAAATCCTCCGTAAATATTTCGTATTCCTCGGAATATCTCTTTCGACGTTTCTTTGAGCACGGAGTTTTTTCTGTTTGCAAATTTACGACTTATCTAGTTTTAGGTACACGCATTTATTCGAACTACGTCGACGTCGGTCTACGTTATATAGCGCACCTTTTATATACCGAGCGCTCGTCGATTGGTACGAAACAACGCGTATATAGTTTCGGAAACTTAACGGCAGTAACTTACTTTTCGGGTCCCGTATACTATAACCGGACATCGTGTTATATCGTTGTAGGGTGCGCGTTGACAGTCGACTGGTAAGTTTTGATGAAGTTCTCTTTCCCATTTCCTTCCATTCTGCACACATACCGCCGTATAATAACGAACCGCGCGTACGTTATAATACTGTACGACTCGCGTTATTATTATTATTATAATATATTGTCCGCTCGGTCCCTGCGCCGTTCGTGTGTGTGTGTGTGTGTGTGTGTTCACTCGTCTCCGAAGCCCGGCGGACCGTTTCGATACCGCGTTACGTACGCCGTCGGATATCTCCGTATATTTCGTCGCGGCGACGGCGGTTAGGTTAACGAAAATTATCGATCGGTAACCGAGTATCCGTCGCCATTGTTGCGTCGCCACGTACGTATATCGGGGGAGGTGTGTGTGTGTGGGGGGGTTCCCGACTGTTTCGGTAAAACTTTCGTTTCCGTTACGCGTTTAAGCGTAAATGTGCGCGAAGAAAAAACGCTTTTTCCGTCTTTTCCGTCAGCCACGGGCACGTATTTACGCCCCGAAAACAACCGAGTAAATAATAGATTTCTTTTTCTTCCTTTTTTTTTCTTTTTTATTATATTATATCCGACCGTTGTTTATGGCCTATTTATCTCAATGACCGTTCAACAATATTAAACCTATTACACAGTGATTTGTATAAATCACCCTTATTACTTTTCGGCGTACACGTTTATACATTTTCCCCACCGGAATGCGAAAATAATGAAACTACATTATTCCTGTACGTTATCCATTCGGTCCGGAACTGGCGTAATTTCGTTTAATGTCCAATAAAAATAAAATATGAATTATAGGGAAAGTTTATTTCCGCCGTATCTTAGATTCTTATCGGGACGCAATTTAGTTCAGGAACGTTACTTTTTTTTCGCCGCGTAATATTTAAACGAATCCCTGGCGAACCAAAGTGGACCGTCCTCGTAACGCGCGCGTAAGACATAAACGTTTGACGAATGGCGATTTAAAGTTGTATCGTACTCGTAGGAGGTACTCGCGACGATGGTATCAGTTAAAACGACCGTCGCGCGCTCGCAAACCGAATACGCAAAACGGCAATTTTTATTCAAAGCGTACGGCAAACGATTCGATCCGCCCCTCCCCCCACACACACACACACACACACACACCCGGATTTATTTTAATTGCGCAATCGCGCGCGACGCGTTCGGCAATTGTAAAAATTAAGACGAGAGAAACACGGGCGTTACGGATTCCTTCTCGTACTTACGTCGCTAATGGATTTATGATAACGATCAGAGATTAGCGTATTTCGGACCGGCGAAACGTTAATTATTATTACGATTTTCGTTATCGCGATCGGCGCGCCCGAATAACGAGAACGGTTACCGAGGTGTTCGAAATTCGGTCCACTTACGGAGCCCCGACGACTAGATCGCGTACCGTTACGAATCGAGAACAATATATATATATATATATATGGCGATCGAGGTACGCGACGGAAACGGCGACATTTCGGTGGTTAGGCCCGGAGGTAATCGTTTCGAACCGCGTAGTGTACAGAATCGGGCGGCTGGCCCGATAATAATCGCGTTTATCGGCCAATCACGGAAACCGTTCGTACGTCGCAAGGCTATCGTTCACCTTGTCGCGCACCGCGAATCGACGAAGCGCGATTGTAGACGAAATGGAGACGCGTACACGCACATCGACGAAATACTTTTCGTTTAACGGGCGACTAGACAAACGCGGCGTATTTTTATCGGAAACCGTTGAAACGTACGTCATCCCGGGCGAAACAAACGGCAGTAACAATCATCCGCTTTTTCCGCGTGACGGACGGTAATTATTATGCGATCGCGTCGACGTAACGTGCCGATTCCGGCGTTTACGGTACACGTCCACATACGTCCAGACAACGAACGCCGATAGTCCAATAGCTAAGTCGAACTCAATCGTCGTCGACGCCCCGCGGTTTTCTTCGACCATCTGTTACGGGCCCTTATAAACGCGGCATTTTGTAAATGGGTTGGGGGGGGGGAAAGTGCCGTAAAAATGGTTCGCCAGCCGTCCGCGACACTAACCCGGCCGCCCAGACGGATTCCCATTTCGGTCCCGGAAACGTCGTCCCTCGGCCGTCTCTTAATTCACTCGTTATACCGGCCGTATTTTTATTAGCCCGTTCGGTATTAACCGTTACGGCGGTGTGTCAATCGAGCGCTTTCGCGAGAAATAAAAAGGAAAAATAAATCCCTATTTTCTACTCCCTTAACGCACCCGCTCCGGTTCACGGTTCTCGTAGCGTCGTAAGTAAATGCGCACGGGGATCTACGCGGGCCAAGTCGTAAATCGCCGCTGACGAAAAACCACCGCCGCGTTTCGGAAGAATATACTTCGCCGATTTGGCGCTGTGCCCGGCAGACCCGAAGGCGCCTGAAACGGAATACTCCGGCTCGCAACTCGATCCCATATTGGACTAGAGCGCGCGTCCTAAATTAGAAATTTCCCGGAACAGTTAGCGATTGGATTCGGTTCTAACGGCGAGCCGTCCACCCCACACCCCTGTTCGGAATAATCCTCGTCCGGGTAAAATAATAATGATCCGCCAACTCGCGGACGTTCTCGTCGCAATAGACGCCGTCGGTTTTGGCCACCGTAAGCTACGGTATAACCGATCTAAGCGACCGGAGCGTTTGTAAAATTCGTTCGATTCTCTAAAGCCTTTAATTATATCGCGATTTGAAACCGGCGTCGCTTCGGAACGTGAACAAACGCTGATTCGCGTACGTTTAAATCTTGTTTTTTTATACGGAAACGTATTTTTAATTAATCGAGAACGGCCGGCGCGCTCCCGAACGATATTCGTATACGGAGGATAGATAATTCAATTTTAATTAGGCGGGCCCGTATTTCAGCAACGACGTCGTCATCTTCACGTTAACCGTACGCTCAAACGTACGCCGTTGTCGAAATATATACGTAGTCGCTAATTAAAAAAAAAAAATAGGCAACGTTCCGCCGGCGGTGAAGTATTTTTTCTGGTCCCTCGACATTTTTTTCACCTAAAACTTACTACGTGTCGGCTATTTGTAAATATTTAGCGTTTCTGATCATCGACGTATAAAAAAACTATATATATACATTTATACGATTTATACGTTTACGAAGTTTCTCGTTAGTTTTTTGATACGACGATATTTTCGTCGTAATATCGGATTATTTAACAAATTTAATTTTTAAAATTATTCTTAGTTTTCCTTTCGAGTATTCGCGAAATTACGAATTTCTCTAAACGCGTTAGATTATACCCATTTTTTTGTAACTATTCGATTTCTACGTACATTTTACGTTATACATCTATATTCGTATTATATATAATCTAATTTTAGAATAGTTTATTACTCTAAAACTTTCGCCGACTTTTTTTTATTATTTTTTACGTTTTAGTTTTGTCCCGGCTTAACTTATATTTTCGTTATATATTATACGAATGATATTTTGATTATCAAACCGAAACAAACATTTTTTTTTTTTGGAAAAACTTTTTTGGAAACTTTAATTGAAAAACGTGCAACGTATATACATAAAAAGAAAATATAACGACTAAATTGTTTCGGAACTACACTGTATCGGAATACAAAATGTATTCGTAGATTTTAGATTTATTTCGACCGATACGGTTTAGTTTTCGTCCTTGATTGTGGAACAGGTAAAGTGTCGAAGATATCGTACCGCGGGCTTCCCTCCGAGGAGGAAACCAACATAAATCTGGCCGGTGTACGCCATTTTGTGAAGCGTCGGCCCCGTTCGATATTAATGGAAACGTAACGATTTTTCCATTCGCCGATTACAAAACGAACAATCGCGTCCGTAGGTTCGCGTATGGGTACGGGCGGTACGTTTAGCCGTCGGTTTTTCTAACGGCCCGGTAACAGTTATTAGACGGCGGTCGTTGTCCGTTACGTTAGGGATCACCGGCGTGTTTAACCAAGGGGTTTTTACTGCCGCCCTCATCCCTTCACCCGGTCAACGTTATAACGTTTCCCCCTCCCCCCCCAAAAAAAAAAAGGTCGTTTCCGCGGATAACGGCGGCGAGCGATATAAAAACCCACCCCTGTCCCGTCGTTACGGCACTCTCTGATAACGTAAGTACACGGCGGCGGAAAACAGTTTACCTGTATATACCCGTGACGTAATTGGCTAGTTATTATTATGTTTTTAATTTGCCACTCGTTATCCCGGCGGCGGCTACGGTCCCGTTTTACGTGACTGCGCCAGTGTACACACGCGCACACGCGCACGGTTTTATACGATAGTCGTCGTTGGGCCGTCCCCCAAACTCCGCGCGCCCATGGCCGTTCCGGTGAATTATTGTTTTATAGCGGTCGTCGAAATCCATTAAATCCCGGCAAGTCGTTCGGCCGTGCCGGCGGTTTCGCGGATGTGTCGCCGCCGAGAATTATCGATACGCGTTCGTTGGTGTCCCGACGTCCGGACGAGGTGTTTAGACGGCGCGGGTGACGAATGGCGACAGGCGGGTGAACGACGCGAAAAAATCGTCGGAACTCCGCCGGCCGCGCGTGTTCAAAATCGGCGTAATCCCGTAAATCGTACACGGATCGTCTCTCGTCACACCGCCGACGGTTGGCGAACGGAGACCGCGACCGTTTCCCGAATTCGTCGCGTACTGTACGAACCGCGCGCGGCTGACGACGAGTGATGGCGCACGACCCCTGGTAACGTCGCGGTTACATCGATTTTCGTTCGTTTACCGGGAAAATGTAGACGGTACATACCGCCGTCGATGGAACGCGAGGCGTTTTCTGGTGGGAAACGTCCAAGGGCGGCGAACGGAACGTTCCGGGAAAAACGTTTCGTAAACGCGGACGGCCGAGGCCGGGCGGTGCGGGAAATTACGGAGCGTTCGTAAATAACACCGCGGGAACGTTTATGTATACGGGACGCCGTTCGCTCGACCGTTCCGCCCGTCGCGATAATTTCGAGACTCGCGGGGCTATATTACACTAACGTGTCGGTACGCCGGCTCCGCAAATCGGTTTTAGGCACTTTTTTTTTATTACCCGGTACCACTTTGCGGAGCGCGACGCGAAAATATACACCGTGTTCCCGTTTTTTACGTTTAATTAACGTCGCGACGATGGTCCTACTTTTACGAACACTTACCGGCGACGATAACGTTCTTCGAATATGACGACATTTAACGAAACTCTACGTAAATGAATTTCAATTTGTACGTATTATACCGAGAATTTGAACAATTTGCATGCAAATACGATATTAGTGAACGCAATTTACCGACTCGGTCGTGCCGTTTTATGTTCGACCGTTCGTATTAAACGATATACCGTAAACGTCGATATATTAAATACGAACACGTTTGTCCGTATCAAACGTGACGCCGCTTTTTGTCATTTTTCACATTTTTCGTCCAGCGAAAATCGCTCGATTTTCAACAACCAATATACGCGCCATTCCGTATAATTATCATAACAGTAACGTCGAACGTTAACGTTTTCGCGTAGCGTAACAGCGCCAAAAATCGACCTAAACGCCGGCGCGTTCGTTCGACTTCCGCTCTATTTAAACATACGGTGGGCCGACTCGGTCGGCGTTTTCACCGCCACGTATCGAATTCGAATGCGCGTAGCTGCTGGTCGCTGCGCTTCGATAAGTTATAGTAACGATCGGACGATTATTATCGACGGCAACGGCGTGCAAGTTCTTCCGACCGTCGAGTTCGGAAAACCGTTTTTTGAATTTAAACGAATTTATTACGTATCGCAAATAGACGATCGATTTATTATTAACGTCGGCGGTTCGTTTCCCGCGTTCCAATTCGTCCATATTAATTCGACAATAACGTGCACGAGTGTTTAGAAATATTTCGCGCGTTTCGATACATTGTCGGTTTTCCACCTTTACCGTCTATAATTTATAACGAACCGAACGGGGCCGCCCGAACAAAACAACGGCCGGGCCCCTGATTCAATTTGCGTTCCTCCGAAATTTGGCCGCGCACGGAAACGCGCGTAACAAATACATTTTCTCCCGAAAAGTACGCTCTACTCGCGGCATAACGACCTTATCAGCGGCGCGTATTTTTGAAAAATATATCCGGTAATTATTCGTAAAAATAATCGTCCGATGGGCCGCGGCGTTCCAGACAGACGATTCAGATACTTTATAGATTATTATACATATCGGTGCACTCGTCGTTGAACTTTTGTGCCCGTACCGATTATAATAAATTAGGACGTTCCGGAAAACGATCGAGATATGTCCATTTTCGACGACAATTTATTAAGACTATTACGATTATGTATAAATATTGTACGTTATACGATATATAGTATTTATACGAAACGTATTTAAAAATCGTTTTTGTTTTTTTTTTTGAATCGAAAGGCGAATTTGACGGGCAATATAAAACCGACGGCAAACCACGACAACGAAAACGAAAATTACGGACGAAACGAACGGAAATGTTTATATACAATCGTTTCGCTTTTTAAGATAACCGTAGTACGATAATGAAACGCGTAATTTTTCCTTCGAAACTAGAGCGAAATGTGTCCGGACGTACGCGTTGTTATACGAGTTCTTAGCAACGAAATAGGCATTTACGTTCAAACGAAAAAGGCGGCTTTTATTTCGATATTCGAAATGTCCTTATTGCCGCGACTATATTTAACGAAATATTAATAATAGCCGAAATAGCCTAATACAAAATACAACAGGAAACGTAGTTGACGGACAAACGAACGATAATACTACGCCGACGACTATTTCGACGGACATTGTGTCGTGACCGAGCCTATTGGCGTTGTCGCGCGCCGTTACGGTTTCAAATTTTCGTATTACACGATAATCGTCGGTTGTCAATCGTAGAGAGCGATTTACAGACGTTCGCGTATTATGCGTACGTGTTGTCCGCGTACGGACATGGTGAATAATTCGATTTCCACTATCGCAATAGTGAACGATTTTTCGCCGTGTACGGCGGGTAATTTCAATATTTCGAAGGTCGTTCGAATAATACTCGCCAAATTTCGGTACTCGAATGACCGATCGAAAGCACTTCGCCGTCTGTTTACGCGCGTACACGAACGTTGATTAATATATAGCGTGCGTGAATCGAGGGTTAATGTTGTCTGTTCTTTAGAAGGAATATAAATGCTCGTCAAACTTTGGCGGCACCGTCCACCCCCACCGCCGGTCCGTGGGATATTCGTCGTTCAGTTAAAACGGTTTCGCCATTACGTTACGAATATATACGCGCACGTTTTGACGAAATTTTCAACCGTTCCTCTCTAGCGTCGAGTGTCTCGCGCTTTGCGCCACACTGCGCCCAGGTAGGTTTATATATACGATCTTGGTGCCACTACGTTCGGGTAGTAAATTCGCAATTAAGTTTCGCCGGACCGCGTCGTTCCCTTCGCCAGACGCGATCAAAGCTCATGAATATGCGCGTCGCCCACGGTAAATAATTTTATCCTTTACCGCGCCATCCTAGCTCTAGTGCCTGGCCCAGAGACGTCTAATGGTCTGTTTGTCAACCAACGGTGACGGTGGCCACGGTATATGGCGTACGGGACGCGAAGGAGCGAACGGCAATTATCGCGTGTTTGTCGGCGGAACTGACTTTTGGGCAACATTGCCCCGCAGCGGCGGCGGCGGTCGAATTTACCGAACGTATATAAAGCATTGTCCGAGCGTACTATACCGGCAGTCCGGACGGAAACGCCTACCGCCGTCCGCGCGATGCCTTCCAGAGAAACGAGGGCCCAGGCGGGTGCTGGTATATGATAAATAAATAAATGCGCGGAGAGGGATGAGTGACGAGGGGAAACGAGGGTAGTGGAGTTCGCCACTTAAACGAGAATCGCGTGCGGCTCTTGTTCATTAAACGCGCTCCGGTTTGTTGAAAAGAGAGAGAGAGAGAGAGAGAGTGAGAGCTATGTGCGTTGTGCATCGACCGTCCGTGAGGGGGAAGTTTTTCGAGTGTGTATAGACCAATTCGAAAATCCGTATTTGCGCGTACAATCGACGAGTGGTCGTCGTGTTTTACGCGTGTGGTACAAATGCGTTCGAAAGAAAATACCGAGAAATTGGAAAACCATTCATTTTCGACGTTATTGATTTTTCGAAACGAAATGTAATTTGTCGAGGTGCCGTACACGAGTATATATATACACACACACACACGCGCCAATCATCGTTGTACGGTAGATCGTAGCCGGTCCTTGGCTAATATTATTATTGTTATTAATTTGGCGTATACCGCAAATTGTGTTCCGTAGCGTACGGACGATCGAACAACCGTAAATTCCGTAAGTATCGAAAACGCGCGAAACGCCTGGACGCTCGATGAACCGTTCGTTAGCGGATGGGGGGGGGCGAGGGTCTATTGATTTTCATCGGAAAAGATGACGCGACGCGATTCACGGGGTTCGGTAAACGTACGCGTAGGTGGTTACCTAAAAAAAAACAAAAAAAACGAAAAAAAAACAAATTCGACGAATTTTTTTGTAACCGAAAACGCGCCATCGGATTAACGTTGGTTCACGATACGAGCTATTCCGGTCCCGAAAATTACGCGAACAATATTCGCGATATTCGGCAAACATAAAAACTGAAACGTTTTTTATTATTTTTCGATTTTACCGTATTACGTTTAGAATTTCGTTAAACGACTTTACGGCGCGTCGACGGCTTTTCCGTAAACGAACACGGCTACACTCTTTGCCTAGGTTTCCAAATACGTAACTACCACGTGACGCGAATCCCAAAAATAAAAACAAAACACTTCGATACTTTTAATATCGTTAAAAGTTCACTTTTCGCTCAAGTCGCCGCGACGTTTTCGATTCGATTACATTTTCCGGTCGGCAAACAAAATCGTCGTTTACTTATTTTTCGGCCGACTGTAAATTATAATCGGTATAAAAACGTGATGGTTAGTTCGTCATAGTTAATTACGTTTACAGGACGCGCGTGGTCCGTACTGATAAGAGCGGGGGAGATATTATTTTTCGCGCGGCAAAAGAAATCGTTAAAACCGTACGTAATTGAAAATAACGGCGGCGGGAGCGCCGTCGCCGTCTTTCTTTCGTTTAATTATCAACCGGCACCAAACGGCCGTCGTTTCGCCCTTTTTTTTATAATCGATCGACCACCGATCACGGACTCGTGGTGGCGTCCGTATTCGATGTCCGTTCATCAAACCGCGCGTACGCGGCACACTACGCGTTTCGCGAGGCGGAACGGAGTAACTAGTAGGGACCAAATGGATTCGCGAAAAAAATGAACCGTCCGTTTAACACGGGTAGGGCCGCGATTATTGTACGTTGTACTTGGGTACGTCGACACTCGATATGGTACACGTAGTAGCACATTTTGGGTCGTTTCGAACGTCCAATGGACGCGAGATCACGGCGAGATTACGACGATCCGGCCGTTTCGATATATTGCCGATGTTCGAACGGGCCGTACGGTATTGAAGTATCGCGTTTTTTGTTTTGTCCGCGTTCGGTAAGGCGCGCAACATCACCCGTACACGGGTCTCTGGAGACGTTACCATAAACGGTTCATCAACGTTGCCCAATCGCCCGCCTAAACGCGAAACCGGTATTACGGTCTGTCCATCGCGTTCGTTCACTATGCGGCCCGACACTTACGGAGGACAGTTAACACGACCGTGCACACGTTTCACGTAAAATACCCGTAGCGTACGCGTTTTCGGGACGACGGCCGTCGTTCGATACGGCGGCGATTCGTTTACGCGCCAGTCTAATTACGACACGCGCCATTAAAACTCGTTATTAATTATCTCCAAAACGCCGTTTCCCGTACATCAAAAGGACTTGTCACCGGGCGTGTTTCCCCCAAAATTCCGCCATCGGCCCATCGACGTCGTACACTGTGGCGCCGTGTTCGGGCTTCACACACACACACAGGAGGTACGCCCGTTCTCCACCGAAGAAGATAAACGTTGTTTAATTAGCGCGTATGACCGTGCGCGCGTGGGCAACACGTGCGACGACGGCGAATTGAACGCGGCCAACGACGACCGTGTACCGGGCGGCGACAATGTAAACGCCATTACGGCGGTACGCGTAATTAACGAGTCCCTCCGGGCCGCGGCGAAAAATTAGTGCCAAAACTTTAACGGCC
Organism: Geopemphigus sp. TES_GeoC_2020; assembly: GCA_025469175.1. Classification (NCBI taxonomy): domain Eukaryota; kingdom Metazoa; phylum Arthropoda; class Insecta; order Hemiptera; family Aphididae; genus Geopemphigus; species Geopemphigus sp. TES_GeoC_2020. The sequence continues at coordinate 67,777 of JAIPRN010000738.1, forward strand.
ACCGTCCGCCACTAGCCGTTTGGTTATTTTCCACTAGGCAGCGACGGTTACGCGTTACACAATCCGTCGTACATTGTACACACACACATGTACACGTATAATAGCGCGTTGTCTATCGGGAACGGGTAGAGCTTATTTAAAAGTTGTCGAGTTATGGGATTTTACGTATGTGTGTGTGTGTACGAAACGGGGTCGGGCGAAATTTATCTGTCGAAAAATGACGACATGGTGGGCGGACAAGCGCCGCCGCCAAGGAAAGTGTGTACGTATACGTGACCGGCATATACCGCTTTCGTATATACACACGCACGCGCGCCATATTTAGATATTTTCAGCCGCCGCCGTAGTTTTCAATCGACGGACGT